>CATIWQ010687715.1:0-13731 GCA_949673415.1 Euphorbia schlechtendalii
TTAATAAATTTCGGTGAGAATTTGGGGAAAATAATGCATCATTTATAATAAGTTTTGTTCCCCTTTGTAACATAATATTAGCTCTTCCGGAGCCTTCAACCATTTTTGTTTTACCCGATATTGTGGTAACAATTGTTTCACCCATTTTTAGAGTGGAAAAATATTTCACCTCTTTAAGAATAGTATGGGTAGTGGCACTATCCACAATACATAAATTTGCTTCATTTACCTTGATGTTATATAATACCGGGAAAGAATTCATTTTCTTCATTAAAGAAATAAATACAAGTTATTATTTATTCATAAAATAAAAATTATATTAAACATAATAATAAGCAATACATATTTCAAATGCATAAAGTAAATAAATTATTATTATTATTCATATTTTTCTTTCCACTAGTGTTGGGTAACAGAAAATCTTCCAATTCAATATTTGTCATATTAATTGGGTCATTATTGTCCAGTATTAAATTAGTCTCTGGTTCAGCACTTTTCTTAAGATCAGCCTGGTATAAAGCCACTAGATGTTTAGTGGTTCTACAAGTTCATGACCAATGACCAGTCATACCGCATTTATAGCATTTATTCTCATTACTTTGATTGTTACACTTCTGGTGGAAATTATTATTATCGTATCCTCTACCACGACCACGACCACGACCATGGCCATGACCACGACCTCTACCTCGACCACGACCATTTTTGCGGCTCCGTCCATTATGATTGTCATTATTACTATGAACTATCACATTTGCTTCTGGCAGTGGATCTGTTCCTATGGGTTGTAGTTCATGGTTTTCAAATACCAATTGATTTCTTTGCTCAGCTAAAATGAGAGCAGCAATTAATTCACTGTACTTCTTATAGCCTCGCATTCTATATTGTTCCTGCAAGACAACATTATTTGGATGGAAAGTGGAAAATGTTTTTTCCAGTAATTCATCATCAGATTTTGGCTCTCCACATAATTTTAAAATTGAAGTAATTCTAAAACGTTCATAATTATATTCACTTATAGATTTTTATCTTATAATCATAAGTTATTCCATTCATATCGAGCTCGTGATAGAGATACTTTCTTTAAGTGATCATACCTATCTTTCAGCAGTTTCCACAGATCTACAAGATGTTCAATAATCAAGTATTCTGCCTGAAGCCCTTCATCAAGGTGACGATGGAGAAGAATTAGGGCCAATACGTTATGTTGTGCTAAGGCATTATTATTTTCAATGATACATCTTTCAAGCCCCGGTGATTTCAAATGTATTTTTGCATCGATCATCCAAGTTAAGTAGTTTTTCCGGGATACTTCAAGAGGAGCAAAATCAAGATTTTTCAAATGAGACATTTGAAAATAAAATCACACCTTTCTTTAGGAATATTTGGTTGGATTTTTGATAGAGCAAGGTCGTGCTGATAACGTGTCAGAAATAAAATATAACTGCAAGAATATTATAGCTATAAGAAGAGAAGTATAGAGAGAATATGAAAGAAATTTTATTTCTTACCTCTGAGGTGTATTGAATAAGAAAAATTGAATCCTATTTATAGGAAAACTCAATGGCACAAACTGTAAATAATAAAAAAACATAATACATCAAATATTAATGATGTAGGCTCTGGATCATAATGTTACATAGTAGCCAAACAGTATTTGGTGGCTACCGACGCATCAAATTTTTAACATAAACCACTAAGTTTAAGTCCTTAAATAATTTCTAATTGACAATATTTATAATTCATAATTTAACCCATTGATAGAATTAAAACAATATAATTTAATCAAATTGAATGTCATACTACAAATTAATTTAATTAACTAAACATAATACATCAAATATTAATGATGTAGGCCCTGCATCATAATGTTGCATAGTAGCCGAACAGTATTTGGCGACTACCGACGCATCAAATTTTTAACATAAACCACCAAGTTTAATTCCTTAAATAATTTCTAATTGACAATATTTATAATTCATAATTTAACTCATTGATAAAATTAAAACAATACAATTTAATCAAATTGAATGTCATATTACAAATTAATTTAATTAACTAAAGTAGTTAACCAATTATT
This sequence comes from Euphorbia schlechtendalii, assembly GCA_949673415.1. Lineage (NCBI taxonomy): Eukaryota > Viridiplantae > Streptophyta > Magnoliopsida > Malpighiales > Euphorbiaceae > Euphorbia > Euphorbia schlechtendalii. The sequence goes on from CATIWQ010687715.1 coordinate 2,081, forward strand.
TTAGTATGCAAACTTCATTTAATAAATTTATTTAATTAAATTATTTCACATATGAATTTATTTAACTTTCAATTAAACAAATAGCATATGCAAATACACATTTAATCAACTTAATTTAACTTTAATGAATAATATAAATTATATTATATTATACCATTAATTAAATTAATACATTGGAGTTACATAGATTATTTAATTACATTGACTTGACATGTCAATTAATTAATAATCACTTCTTCATCGCATCTTGTAACATTACATGTACAAGAAATCTCGAATCAGTGATTCTAAGTGTACAATCCTTTGGGTCTGTCCATATGTTGATAATGGGATTTACCCATAGATTGTAAACGGATTCTAGCAAACCATTACAACCCCTAATTGGGACAGAATACATCTATCTAATCTAACTACTAAACCCAGTAGTTATTTCGCATAATCATTTGCTCTCGACATCTAACTGATGAACAAAGGTTTGATAATTATCATCCTCTATTATAGTCCATCAACGCCGGCGCGATGTCTTTCCATTTCTAAAACTGAAATGGAAATCCTTAAACTACAACACTAGTAATAACATGCTCATGAAATAAACTGAGCATACCCATACTTGTAATCCAATATTTAAGAACCTGTTAGGTGTATACCATAGATTACCCAATTCCAGGTTACTAGTATGTTGCAATTAAGTCTAAGGATAATCAAGACCTACTTAGAATGGATCGGTCCAGCCCATGTCCACAACATGTGTCCATGTTCATTATCTGCTTGACAAGTGACATAGTAAATGCATTACTATAGATCATCTAATATACAAATCTTTAATTCTAATCATTCTCATGACTGAACAGACTTGGGACAGTTTTTATGATTTATAATCAACGGATATCCTACTATCATAGCACAAGATATAAATACAGTAGGTTCATTACCTTTATTAATATGGCACAACAAATGTAATACACGTTATCATAAATTATCAAGAACCAATGCCTATGAACTAGGGCACACCAACACTTTACTTGTTCTACAAGATCACCAAAAGAAACTTATTTCTTGTTCTTGGTTTCATAACTAGCCATTCTTTCTACTTCCTTTTGAATCTTTTTATGAATTACTAATTCCTGATCATATAAAGAGTAGAGTAATATATACATAGTTCATCAATCATTGTCAGTCCAATCAATTGCAAAACTGCATTGAGTAATATAATGAAAATTAACTGTAATAAAAAGGAACAGAAAAGGAGGGCAATTTTTGTACATCAATTGTAAAACTATCAAGAATTGGAGGCTAACATGGACAAGCAATTGCATTGAACTTAGACAATTGATCCCCTAACATAACTACTGGCAAACTCTCTGCAAGCTTTTTCAGTACTTCTGGTAGCATTCCAAATTTTTACAGTTAGCTTTGAGTACGGAATACTTCCCCAAATAAAACAATAATTTAGTGTAATTATATAAAATAATTATTACTTGTTGAGGAGGTGGAGATTTATGGGGTGAATCTTCTTTGAAAACCGAAATTTAAATTCAACGACTTCATATGAAATTGTATACATATGTGCAATTTTTTTGCAAAAGGATTGATGAAAATGGAGGATATCAAGATTTTTGGATTTTACAAAATCCTAATTGAAAGACATAATAATTATGTTAGATTTCGATTATATATATCTTGGTGTCTTACAACCAATTTAATGGATTTTATTTATGGCTTCTTTCTCACCAAAGTGAGTGTGCATGTTGTTCAGCAATGATAAACAATTAAAGGAAAAAAATGAAGAGGGAATAACAATAGTTGTAAGTTGTAACAGATCCAAACCATGTGGTTTTATACTTTAATGGTTAGCAAACACTACATAAAAAAAACGAAAACTAAGATTCTCTTTACTCAATACAGGTAACTTGATGTTAAGATCAATGCACAGTTGGGAACAACTAAGACTCTTTACCCAATACAGGTAACTTGAATTTCATTCCTATCCTAATTATAATTGAATTTGAGGGGGTACCATAAATTATTCAAACCTTGAGTTTGAATTGTAAGATTATGTAATATAATCTTTGTCGCTCATGTGCATTATAGATTTAACATTACATGTGACTTCTTGCGATGGTTGCAAAACTTTATGGATATTAAATCAGTTCGAATTTATATTTCCTTCCCTCTACAATCACTAAAAATCCACAAACGTTGATTTGTCGTAGAATTACAAAAATTTTAACAGAAATCTAATTAGATTTTATCAAATATTTTCGATGTTCTAAGATTTTATGAAAGTCATTTCGCATATATTTATAATAGAGTTATAAGAGAAATACAACAAATTTCAAACAATTGTAAAAAAAATTTTGAAAAAATATATTACAATGGATGATGTTTGTAAGATAAAAAAGAGACGATAAAAAGACCCTAAAACGGCACGTAAAAAATGAATGGTTTACCAAATAAATGAAAACTAAAAAATAAAAAAACATGGGGTTTGTTATCCTAATTAGGGGATTTTTTATTTGTAAATATTATTGAGTATTAAGCAAATATATAAAGTTGTAAATTTGTAAATATTTTAGCAAATCAAAATTTTTTTGCAACTAACCCAATTTAATAAAGGAAATACACAAAAATACAATGTTTAGTATAAATAATTACTTTTTTTGTCTATTACTTAATTTAATTGTCAAAAGTGTATTGTTAAGGTTTTGAATTTACATTTCTACCACCTTGTGATAACCTTGTCAGATTTTATAGTTATCTTATAGTTATTTCAAAACAACGTAATTTTTGTTATTTTTTTACCATGATTTTATAATACTTTTTGTATAGTATTTATAATTAATGTAAACATGTTATATTTATGTGTTTTTATTTATTTTTTGTATTTTGAATTTATTTTTGATATAACAAAATCACATTTTATAGTTATCTTATAATTACCATATAGTTTACTTATAAATATACTCAATGTAACAAAATCGCATTTTATAGTTATCTTATAGTTAATTCAAATTGATGTAATTTTATTATATTTTTGCTATGGTTTACTTGTAATATGTCAAATTGACATAGTTGTGTTATATTTATTTGTATTTAATTAAGTGTGTGTTTTAACTATGTGACAACTATAAAATATGTATGCATCGGTAAAAAAAGTTTGGAAAAAGTATAACATCATGGATCTTATTTTGAAGGGAAATATAAAGACGAAGAAAATATTCTAAAACGGTATGTTGAAAAAATAAATGGTTTGTGAGATAAATTAAAAATAAGAAATTAGATATAAAACAAAAGAGGAATGTAAAAATGTAAATAAGAATAGTTTAGAAGGTAAACCTTCCAAATGAATTGTTAGAAACATACTAATTATGTAAATTGCCCATTTAATAATTATTGATATGTGGGCTAAGTTGGGCTTGGGAAAAAGGAATCTTATATTAAGGCCCAACCCCATTATAATATTTATGGTTTCACCTGTATAATTTTTTAATATAAAGCTCTTCATCTCAAGGGTTTCCATAAATTCTTTTGGATCTTTACGCAAACGAAATTCCAGGGTTGCATAATTGTTCTTCATCTTCTTTGGAAAGGAAGTTTCTCCTTGTGCTTTATTCTAGTTTCTTTGGTTTTATTGTGCGAAATCTAATTAATTATTATTATTCTTGATTTCATAACTTGTCATGTTTTACTTACTTTTGAATCTGTATATGAAATTGTGTTTATTTGTTACATCTTTTTTTAGGAATGATTGATCGAAAATGAGGATATCAAGATTTTTGGATTTTACTTAATTAATATTTTCCTTGAAATAAACAACAAATTTGTTTTGACATTGTTCTTTAATTACTTGGTGCATATTGGACTTAATAAGCTCAAAAATAAACCAAAAATTAATGTAGTTTTTCTCGAAAGAATTCAATCATCATATACGATTTTTTTTATAAGAATACACTAGCATATGAATATGATTTCAAAAATATCATGGATTTTCTTTTTGCCACTTTTTCACCAATATGAGTGTGCTGAACAATCAACTCAATTGATGTCTTTCCAATAGATTTGCATTTCATATTTGTTTGTATCAACATATTCAGATAAGAAATTCATGTTGAATTCTGAAGCTTTATTAGTCGTGTTAGCAAGAATACCAAAAATTAACCAAGATATACCTTAAGCTTATTGCAAAAATACAGTAGATAATCAAGTGCTTAATTATGTAGGAAAAATTTTACGAGACTAACATAAATCGAGTCAATATCACATGAACTCCTATATTATCTCAAAAGAAATTGTTTTCCAAAGAATCACGATTTGCTTTATGAAATATGTTCAAAGGCTTGAGATCACATCAACCATTATATATTTATACAATTTTTTACTTTTATCTGACGATTCAAAAAACTTAAATTTTACATGTCTTTTTTTATAAAGTTCATTTAGATGATATATATTTTGTGAAAGAAGCACGAAAGACAATTCCAAACGTATTCGAAGAATAATTCTATAGATCACAAGTTATATGGTAAATAAGTCAGGGTTAAAAGTGAATTTTTTATCCATATATAAAACAATAGTAATTATTTTTAGAGAGAGTAAATATTCATATACATGCATTTCATTTGATATTGCTCGAGGAGTTTAAAAGATTTACTCTGAAACTTTTTCTACATATATACTTATTGCATTGTTGATGTCATGAATATTGTTTAAAAAACTATGACTGAATCTTACCTATATTAGCTTGAACTTTTAGGTTAACTAGTAGCATAACAGTTGCTACCATACATTTGAGAATGATTACAATAAGCTATAGAAATATTGTTGTTGTCTTTTTGTATTCTCTGGTAGCACAACTAAATGCTTAAGAATTCAACGGATATATATGGATTTCCCCTCTGAGTATGGTGATTTCATCATATATGAAATGCATGAAGTTATTGGAGAAGTGAGTTACGGGATTGGTTGTTTAGCAAAAACACTCACATTGGTGATAAAGTGACAATAGACAATATCCATAATATTTTCAAACACTTGTCAGATGTTGCTCGTATTCTTCGTGAGATAACTTCAAAGACATAAATATAGAGTCGAAATCAAACATATTATATACTTCCATTATTATTATTATTATTATTATTGTTGTTGTTGTTGTTGTTGTTGTTGTTGTTGTTGTTGTTGTTGTTGTTATTATATGTTGTTTTTGTGATAAAGCACACGTGCATTTTATATTATTCCCTTCTACGGACATCAAGAATTGATCATATATGTGCAAAATAGGAAAACCGAGAATCTCTTTCTAAGATAGAGATCAAAATTCTATTCGGGATTTAATTAATTTTTAAGGATATATTATCGAACCATGAATTGCAATCCTTACATGACTTAAATTCTTATTTAAAGGCTTCAAAGGTACAATATCATATTCAGATTATTATTATTCTCTACATCGATCCCTTATATTGACTTGAGCGTCGAAGTGCTTTTTACACTACGCCATAGATGGCCTGTTGCAACAGAAATGCCTGGTGTTACATCGAAGTGTTGCAATTTTCATGAAAAAATCAATCTGTTGCAACACAATTGAAAAAGTGTTCTAAATGTAATGCAATAGATACATATGAATGTAAAATACACTTTTGATGGCAATACTTTCCTCTATATTATTGCAAAAATGCACATGAATAGTGAAAATAAGCGGCGGGCTGATCTCCCGCTCATTTATTTGATGAAAATTATTAAATAACCAAATAAAATACAATTTAAAACTCTAAAAAAGTTAGACTTGTCCCCTCGATTCTTCTCTCTTTGGTTTCTGTCTTCAAACAACAAAATCCTACATTTTCCCTCTATCTCAAATTTCAGCCCCACCACCACCTTAAGCGACGCTACCACCACCTCAGACGATGCTATGCCAAATTCTACAACTCTACTTGTGTGAATCTTTAATTCCTCTCTTCTTTCTATGATTGTTGCTTCTGTTGACGATAGTGGTAACTTTGATTATCTAGGGGAATGCTAGCTCTGCTTGTTCAAGCTATAAATGAGTATTACAGGCTGCCATCGAAACCCCCGGTCAAGATGGGTCTTCTTGCAACAAATCCACTCACCAATCTGAAGCCTTCTTTCCTCCATCTTTTTATCCCTTCTAGCCATGAGGTTTGGTTCAATCCCTACCTCATTTTTAAGGTACCTTCAATTCTCTCCATCATCTCGCTCAATTTATTAATTAGGTTAATCGATTATCAGTTTTGATTTCATTATTGAAATAAATTAGTTGATCCATGGAATGATGTTTTGTTTCCTCTAGAGTAATCTATACAGGGTACACTATTTATTTGCTCTTACTTTTAATGCAAAATTGAGTTTAATGACATTCCTCTATTAGAAATATAGATACTGTTGACTTTGGTAATAAACTGCATCTGTTTGCATCTTGAACATTAGCATCCTCTATTAGCTCACCATCGTGTTCAATATTGTAGGAAAAGGGAAGGAGTTTTATGCCTTCTATGATCATTGTTTTGATAGCAAGCAGAACAAGTTACTAATCATGATCAAATTCAACTTTTTATCACTGTCTATTCTTTCTAGAATCTTTGAATTATTCATAGCCAGTTTTTATCATCGTTGCATCTATCCATTGAGGTGCACCAAGTTGTTGTGAAGATATTATATGTAGGAGTTAATGCTAGTGATTTAAGTTCATTATCTTCCTTATGGACAATCAATTGAATTTAGAATTCCTGGTTGTTTTGAAAAATGAATTAGTTGGTTAACTAATTTCCCAGCTTGCTTCTACTGTTATACTTCTGATGATAGTTATATTTCCCACTAACAAACAAGTTGCTAGGATTGTCTTATAATCTTTGAACTCTAATGGTGTGTTTGGAAACATTCTTTTGAAGGAAAAAAATTCAATTCATTTTATTCATAACATTTTTTATGGAAAATGGATTGAATTGAATTCTTTTTCTTTAAAAAGAAAGTTTCCAAACACACCATAAAATGTTGTGTGTTCCTTCAATTGTCAGTGGTATTTTGGTTGAAATGCAAATTGTATAATTGATAGGTCTTATAAATAAGTCCCAGAATCATGATAATTCTCCTAAGATAAGGGAATAAAGGGTGTAAAGAAGGGATAAATTTGTGGAAACAAGCTCTTGCGTAAATTCCTTACTAGTATAATTACTATGTTTCACAATACCATGATTTTTGTCTCTCCTTTTGGAGCAAATATTATGGCATATGCTATGTATCTGTGTGATTTTTCTATGTATCTTAGAAGTTTGAATCCATGCATATCAATTTGAAAATTATGGAATTTTGCTCATCACTTGCTATGGTATTGTGAGCAGGTAAACTTTAGCTCAGGATGCTATTTCCCTAGAGATAGCAAAGCGCGTTTTCGATTTAATGCAGGTTTTGAACGTGTCAACCCAAAAGCTATTGAAAAATGTTTGTGTCATTATCAAGTCAACTCAAATTTGAAAAAAAATAAACTATTTACCAAAATCCTAATCGACTTGGGTTTACCTCTTGAGCTCGAGTCATGCAATTTTATCACCAAAGAGACTGTAATGTAACTTCTTCACTGAACTGAAGAGAACTATTATCACCAAAGAAAGGACATAACTTCTTCACTAAACTGAAGAGAACTATTATCACCAAAGAAAGGACATAACTTCTTCACTGAACTGAAGAGAACTGTTATGTAAGACTTACAAACTTTGTGGAATTTCTATCATCAAACCACTGGGCGTCTACTAGTTTTAGAAAATTATTAATACCAAACTATCAATGTTAGTGAATTGTTCTGAATGTCTTTTTACTATCCTTAGATGACATTGTCAATAATGACATCTTTTTATCTTCATGAACATGTTGCATTCTTTTACTTTTTCTATAGTGTTTTATTCCATAAGAATAGGAAATCCATTGTGCAATTTATTTCTATATCGTGTTAGGATATCATTTCTAGTAATATGAAGTTATTTGGTACAGTGACAATCTTAATATTCAGACACTATAAAACTTGCAAGTTGATAAATAAAACAATCTGATCTATATTGCCTATGCTCTACTTCTTTTCATTTCTTACCATCTCCATTCGAATAATGAAGAAAATTATGTATAAGGTGGTTTTGGAATCCTGTTCTATAACATATGTAGATACAATTTCATTTTTTTATTAATTTCTTTTATTTGGTTGTCGCTTTGCTTTAATGGTGAGAAGTTCACGATTCTTTGATACTTGGTGTATATCTGATAATTAAATCAATAACTGTTTGGACAGCTAACTGAAATTGAGTACTCCATTACCTGATATTGTAGCAATCACAATTGTTGTTTTATGATTTTGATCTACTTTTTATTCTTTAAATCAATTTTTTCTTTAGTACTGATTTTTAATTGTGCGAAATTAAAGGGTTAATCATGTACGTAGGAGGTTCGGTTGGCGACTTACTCTGCCTGTTGAAAGCAAACATAGGAATAGTATTCAGTTCAAGTCCACCGAGCCTAAGGAGACTGTGAAATCACTTCAAAATCTCCTTCATTGTTATTCTCTAGTGTAGTGAAGAAGCAAAAGCAACTTGTCGAAGGTGGCAGCTGGGATAACTGGAAAGGATAACCTGGTACGTAATATACTATCTCTAATTGGGCTGAGATACATGCATTCATTCTGGGATGTTATAAATTAGAATGCTACTATCCAATATCTCTTCTTTTGTTTATACCTTGAAATTAAAATAGAATAAATACAAAGGGAATTGCATATAGCATATTATAAGTAAATGAAACTAGTCGAATGCTCGAGTTCGAACCCAAGTTCATATATAATTGACTAGAGACTGGATGGTGGTTGAAATTTTTTTAATAAGTTCATAGGCTAGCCCTTGTTCTTTTTTAAATTAGGGGGTTGCCATCCTGAAAAAACTATATTCAAGTATTTTGATTGAGAACATGAGGTGGGGAGGATTAGTGAACTGTTATTGTTTTAGTGTTCTTGACCTATAACTTTTTTGATCAAGGGATCCTTGTCCCTAAGAGCAGCCTTAATTCAGAGTCATATTGTAGTGTTTGCATTTTACTGGATTTAAGTATATAGCCATATATCAATTGAATTTAGAGAATCCAAATACATTTGATACATTTGCTTTTGATAATCATCTATACATTTTTCTTTTTTTTTTTTGTGGATGAATAAATGGGCACTTTTTTGTTGCATTTTTTTGAATTATTTTCAGCTAGTTATTTTTAAGAAAACACAAACAAACTTAGCTACAGTAGGATAGTTCACCATAAGATTTAATTTGTAACATATGTATCTTGTCTCAAATTTTTGAAATTGTTGTTATATTTTATTTTCTCTTGAAATTATATAAACAATACCTTTTCCTATTATAATTGGTTTGGAATTTTATCATTTCATTGCTCATTTACTTATTAAATTTCCTCTTTTTCTTTGGATATATTGCAGGTCATTTCATTGAGAGCTTAATCTTATCGCTGGTTATGGATCCAACCATATACACACACATATCTATATATATAAACATATATAATCAATATCTTTTGCTATTATAATTGGTTGGGAATTTTATCATTTCGTTGCTTATTTACTTATTAAATTTCCTCTTTTTCTTTGGATATATTGCAGGTCATTTCATGGAGAGCTTAATCTTATCATTGGTTATGGATCCAACCATATATACACACATATCTACAGGTAAGTACTAAGGCCTTTATTTCAAAATTTTTTTTTACTAGGAAATTACTCATAAGCTCATGTTTGAAAATTGTCTATAGCGATGTTTGGAAATTATTTTATAATAATGTTGAAATTGTCTCCAAAGATGATGTTTGGTTATTTTCTGCTAGGAAATTACTCATAAGGTCATGATTAGACTATCACTTATTTCAATCTAAGCAGCATGACTTAAAATTTTTCTGCAGTAGGATTTAAAGACCAAATTGTATTGAACAAATATATTAATCTGTTGTTCTTAAGTTACCTAAAGACCAATCACAATATATGCACTGATCTCATTTTTTTTGCCAGCCTCTTTTCACCTCATATTACTTGGGAACTAACCCAGAATACCATTTAAGTACTTCATAAAAAAAAACTAAATGAGTTGTTTATTTGTGCAGTTTTCGAGGAGCGATACAATGAAGATGATTCGTGGAACTAAAAGTGTTTCTTCTATCTATATGGATTAGGATATTTAGATTACGAGTTTTAGTTGTATACCATGTATTTTTTTACTTTATTGTTTTTCAAGATTGAATTGAATTAAGAATTATTTAAATTATATAAATATAGAACTTTTTTATTTATATATTCAGTTTATATTATTAATATTAATAATATTGATTTCATGACAAACAATTATGAAAAGCATATTGCAGTAATGAAAAATGTGTTGCAAATGAAAAATAAAGTGTAAGGTAAAAGTGTTGCAAACTTGAATAGAAGTGATGCAAATTATAAATAAAGTGTTTAAAAATAGTGTTGCCGTTGCGTCAAAAAAGTATTGCTAACATATTAACGGCCGTTAACTGTGATGGCAGGAAAATTATTAGCAACACAAACAATTGAGTTGTAATAGGGTCAATAAGTGATGCAACAGCTGCCTGTTACAACACTCTTTTGGTGGGTTGCTACAGATACGAAATGTGTTGCAACAGGCACCTATTGCAAGGAGAGCAGAACCATCACTTTTTTTTGCAATAAGTGTTGCAACAAAAGCTGTTGCATCATTTTTAGCACTTTAAGCAACATTTTTCCTGTGTTGCAACTGGGCATCTATAGCATAGTGTAAGTATAGGATCAGGGGTTTTCTAGGTTCTGGTGGGCAAAGGACGGGTGGGTTTATCAGATATTGTTTGATTTTATCAAATGCAATCTGACATTGATCATTCCAATCAATCAGTTGGTCCTTTCTTAAGAGCTTCAATATCGGTTCGCAAATTATTGTGAGCCTTGCAATGTATCTGCTGACATATGGTAGAGACCCCAGAAATGTGTGAACTTCTTTCTCTATTTTTGGCGCAAGCATTTCCCTGATGGCGCGGCTTTTGTCAGGGTCCATTTCAATTCCCTTCTGACTGACTATATGGCCTAGAAGTTTCTCAGAAGTTACTCCGAATACACAATTCTATGGGTTTAGACGCTAATTGTATTTCCTGATTCTAGTGAGGAATTTGTCCAAGATAGCTGGGTGCTCTTCTCTGGTGTGACTTGACAAGAATGTCATCCACATAGATTTCAACTTTTTTGTGTATCATGTCATGAAGAAGGGTTGTGATGGCCTACTAATATGTTGCTCCAACATTTTTCAGTCCAAATGGCATCACTTTGTAATAGTATACGCCCCATTCTGTGATGAAGGCCATCTTGATTTTATCAGTATTGGCCATTAGGATAGGATTGTATCCTAAGAAAGCATCCATGAAGGAGTACATGGCTGCCTAGCGGCATTGTCGATCAAGACGTCTATGTGGGTTAGGGGGAAGTCATCCTTTGGGGAGGCTTTGTTTAAGTCCCTAAAATCTACGCAGACTCTAACCTTGCCATCTTTCTTTGCCACTAGGATGATGTTGGCTAGCCATGTTGGGTATTCGACCACTTCTAAAAATTTAGCCTCAAT
>CATIWQ010687748.1:0-11314 GCA_949673415.1 Euphorbia schlechtendalii
TGTATTCAGTATCTAATGATTACAAGCTTGTTGGTTATAGTGATAGTGATTGGGGTGGAGATAAAGATAATCGAAGAAGCACTAGTGGATTTGTGTTCTTCATGGGTGATACTGCTTTCACATGGATGTCAAAGAAGTAACCAATCATCACATTGTCTACTTGTGAAGCAGAATATGTTGCAGCAACCTCGTGTGTTTATCATGCAATTTGGCTCAGAATTTTATTGAAGGAGATTGGTTTAATACAAGAAGAACCGACTAAGGTCTATGTTGACAACAAGTCAGCCATTGCCTTAGCAAAGAATCTTGTATTTCATGATCGAAGCAAACACATCGATATCTGTTATCATTTTATACGAGAGTGTGTTACGAGAAAAGAAGTACAAATTGAATACATGAAGATACAAGATCAGATTGTGGATATATTCACCAAGCCATTGATGGCCGAAAACTTCACGAGATTGAGAAGTCTACTTGGAATGATTAGATCAAGTTTAAGGGGGGTGTTGGATTATAAACTTAATCTAATTAAGAAAAAATCCAAACTAATTTGGAGGCTATTAATTACAACCAATTTGGAGGTCATTAAATTCAACTAAATAAGTTAGCTATTAATTGTTTTAGTTGGGAGTTTTGGTTAGATGGATGTTGTGGTTAGTAAATGTGTTAGTTGGGAGTTGTATCATTCACCTATAAATAGGTGAGTTGTTTAGTTGTTTATCATCAAGTATAAGTAAGAACTTCTTAAGAGAGAAATGAAGAAAAATAAGAGTGAGTTGTAGTGTTGTATTTGAGTGAGTGTTCTTGTAATATTTTCTTTGTGTTTAATCAAAGTTGTTCTTTTAAGTGTTATATTTCCAACAGAGCACACAATCTTCTCAGCATTCATTAGCTATACGTTTATCTTCTTTAGTAATTCTCGAGACCCTGTGTCAAGATCTGGGAGCCTTCGGTCTGGGGGAAACAATGAGCACACAAGTAAATGATATACTTCATGAGCTAGACACCACTTCTAACCCACAACCCTAAGGTGATAGGTTAATAGGCCATTCTCAATTATATATCATTTACTTAACTCATTAAGTTTCTATGTGGGATACTCAACTCATACTTACCCCAACACCCTGCATAGTTCTTCTTGTTCATCTAGACCAGACATTGAAAATAAGAACTTATCTCATTTTAGAAATTCGAGCTAGTCTTTGTTAACTTGGGAAGATAGATTCAGGCTTGGTCTTTTTAAGAAAATGTCAAAATAATATTGGAGGCAACTGAATCTCGAATTACAAGTTGATTGTGTTCATCTTTCGAGGAATAATTACATCATTATATCTTTATCATTTGTTTATTGGAATAGTCGAGGTGGCGTGAAAAATATTCCAACTTTGTTTTGCTAAATAATTGCTTCAGTTTTTTGTATTATTGGAAACTAAGTTAGCCGGAGTCTCATTTCGTGATTCGTAAGTTCTCGGGGCACAATGATTTTGGGTCCCATTGTATTTTGTCCAGGGTTTGTCAAGTGGTATGTTGGTTTCATGGAACTCGATGCTTATTCAGGGGACGACCGTCTCCTCCTCAACTCGATGGATAATTATTTAATTCACTTCTAATAGTATTGATGTTCATGTCATGACTTACAGGTCTATAGATTAGTTTGAAATGGTTCAAGTGTATCAGATACTTGTTCCTATCATTAGACAACTGAACATTGTGTTGATTTGTGGTGATTTCAATGGTGTTCTTCATCTACAGGGCTCTTAAATGGCTTGTCTCATCCCTTTATTATTTGTATTCAAGACTTTGTAAATGATTGTGAACTTATGAACATTCCCCTGCATGGTCAGGACTATACATGGCACAATAGTCAATCCTTTTCAAGAATAGACAAAATGCTTACCTCTTGTGCAATCTAAGACCAATGGTCTTCTCTCTCAAGCTCAACTATTGACATGATATCGGACCACTTCCCTATCTTATTCCATTCTCATGTCAGCTCTAACTATGGCCCCGAATTTGGTGGGATAATTAGGATTTTGTGCATTTTGTTCGGTCTAAACGGGAATCAATATGTTTGAATTTCGGCATGAAAGATATCACTTTTATAATGTGAATGCTAAGAAATGCAATGGAATTGAAAATTAAAGAGCTCAACACACATGTTTGGGTCTGACTTTGAGCTCACCTTCTCGATCCCTATCAATGTTGGATTCTTCAGATTTGCTTTTGGCTTGAAGTTCATTATCAAAGCATAGAGGCAGCTTGGAAAAAATTTGACACCAACGATCTCAATTATCATGGTCTCTTTTGGACGATAATAGTACAATTTTCTTTCATTGAACAGCTTCCGTAAGATATTAAAATAATCGAATCACTTATCTTGAGTAAGATGAGAATTTTATCTATGACATATAAGCTATCAAAAGTTCTATCAATGAGTATGACGGTTAATTTTTCACAGTTGGACTAGATGTTCCATTTTCTCTCAAAATTTTAAACTTTGTAAGAGTCTCGGCTACAAATAATACACAGTTGATATCCCCTTTCTCTGAATAAGAGGTTTGGACTACATTTTGTCCATGAAATGAGAATAAGATACTGGATCCAAATGGATTCAATATTTTCTTCTATAGGTGAGGTTTGGAATCTATGAAATCATAAATCTTGTAGTTATTTCATCAATTCTAAGAGACTTTCTACTCTCCAGATTCAATTAAGTCCTCATTTACTATTGTAATACTGAAGGTGCTTGGTTTTTTTCGTTAAATAATTACATGCCAATTGCTTAGATTCAAGGGATATGTAAGATTGTTCCCTAGCTACTTTCTTCTCTCCTTCATCAAACTTTACCTGAATAAATCTCTTGAAATCAATTTGCTTTTGTCAAACGAAGAAGCATTCATTTTATTCATCATAGGTAACTTTCTTGCATGGTGGTTAAGCTAGATTTTCATAAAACACTTCACAGCATATCATGGGCTTATAGTGATGCATTTATGGTTAAGATGAGTTTTCACAATAAATGGATTTCTTAGCTAGCTAGTTGTAGGAGGAACTCCACTACCTCCATTTTGATAAACGGTTCTCCAAGTGATCCAATCCATTTAAGGAAAGGGGTTAAGCAAAGGGATCCCATCTCTCCTTTTATCTTTATGTTCTCGGCCAACCATTGGTTTTCGCATTTACCACGGTCTCAGTTCGTTTGCTTTGAGAAATTGTAAAAGGTAAGTTATACTCGGCTTCGTCTTTTTGCTAAGGTTTCTATGAAACAAGTTTTTGGCCTCAACCAAGTTGCCATTTGAACTGATTTGGAATTCACCGCTGCTACAAGATTCGCTTTTTTGGTTGGCGTTTATTTCACAAACGGGTTCCAACTCGAGACTTTCTTTTTCATCGAGGCTGCATCTGGTAAATGAGTCTTCATGTCCTTTTTCCGAGATGACTTTGGATCATGCTTTATTGTTGTGCCAACACAGCTGGGGAGTTTGGTGCCAATTTTTCAATTGGTTGGGAGTTCGCATCATAGTCCCTTCGTGTTTGTATGATTTTTTACAGCTATGGCAATCATTCTTCAAAACGGGTTTGTGTTGGGAGTTTGCAACCACGGTTTGGTTCTCGGTAGCTTAGTCTCTTTGGAAGAGGCAAAACAGATTTGTTTTTGAAGGTATTCAGTCCATCGAAGATTTGTTCTTATCCAATATTCATTTTTGTTGGTCTTTTCATAAATTTAGGAAGAGGCTGCTTTCGTTAACCGTGTCCGATTTATTTACATTTCCGGGCACACTTCTTTGTACATGTTCATATATAATATATCATGGGGGCCGGGAGTTTTTGGGTAGGGTGTGTGCCTAGTTCATATGTGTGTCCAATGGTCCATTAATCCCCTCTCTCATTATTTTATTTAAAAAAAGTAATATTCTACAAATGTAGTATTGATTTAGTAATTAAAATATACTGTAGATATACATATCCACTATTTCAATTTGTAAAACAATAGCAGATGTTATACATAAAATAGAAAACATAAATTTCCACTATCTTAATTAGAAAAACATCACATACTAAAATCTTTCAGTTTAGTTATAGGTAGTTTGCCGGAGCTACAAAAATGTTCTCGATAAAATATATTTTCACGTTTTAAAAAAAATTGGCAAATAGAAGACAACAATCTCTAATAAAAAAAATGAAATTTGTAAGTTGAGTGTGAGGGCTGCTGATATAGGTAAGGGTATTTGTTTATTACACCAATTAAATATTACACATACATTGTATTAAGCTAAAAACAGTAAAATCACATTCCGCTGTTATATTATAAACAATTGTCTATCCATTCGAATTCAAGCTCTTGTTTTATTCAGGTCAAAATTAAAAAAAAAATTAGTAATATGATATCATTAATATTTGAAACTAAAGTCCAAGTAAATAACCATATATAAGCTTATATACAATATACACCGTAACAAAATTAAAAATACGGATTTCTTGTTGCGAAGGTTTCAATTTCGAGCTTCAAATTCTAAAAGAACGTTTGAAAATCGATAGATAAGTCAGACCATATAAAAAAGACCCCTCGATACTCGGTATAAAAATAACGTTCTTGTAAAACAATAATGGTAACTTTGTAATTACTTATGAATTTTGTTGCTAATCCGCTTCTAATTATCCAGGAGCAATGCCAACAAAAAATTTTACCTATGCATTTTGGTCTCTAAAGTTAATATCTATGAAAAATTTGTGATTACCAACCAAATTTTCCTTCTAAAATTTAATAATTTAGGTTTTTACCAGTTTGTTTTTTTTTTCTTTAAAAAGATTATTCCATGATAGTGCATTCTTTGTATTATTATAATTCTCAAAAAATTTATTAAATAATAATTTTTCATAATAATTAGTAAAGGGAATCTTATTTAGATTCCAAATTAAAACTACACATGTTGGTTCTGGGTTTATTTTTAACTATGAAGTTCAAATCACACCCCGGTATAGTTGGTGTTTAGAATTTTAAGTGAAGTTTTATATTTCTTTCGCATACAAATTTAACTTGTTAATAAATTAAAATATTTATAAATGGCATTTCAAAGATGCTTGAAAGTCACTAAGTCAGCACAAATTTTTAAAAACAAGAAAATAAAAGCATTTCTTTTAAAGGAGATTTTGGTTGCTATCAATCGTCAAAAAAGAACAATAATTTAAAAAATCCAACAAATAATAAAATATATATAATAAACCTTAAATTACAACAGAATCTAGGAAGATATGTTGACTGCATTTAGGGTTAAAAATCTAATAAATATATGGTTTAATTTAAGTTGGGACAACAAGATCAGGTGTAGTTAGTTTGTCATGACACTTTACTTTATATATATTAATGTTTAATTCCAAAATTAATTAGAGCCAAAAAGGTTAAGTGCATGAACATAAATTCCTACATTAAATTATTTATTGCTGCTTACCTTAAATTATTTGTTATTGCTTGATCCATTTTACAATTCCTAATCTTGATTAGCCCTTTTAGATAGGAAGTTACTAAGAACCAACTTCTTAAGAATCATTTATTAAGTATTTTAATCAATAAAAAAACATACTTGGCTCCTTACTTTATAGTTGCCCAAATTAATCTTCATCACACAGTTTTTAAGTTATTTTCTTCAAAGTTTGTGGGTTGAAAGCGAAATTTTTCAAGTAGAATACTTTGATGTAAATTTTTTTTTACCAATTGAGCTAATTCCAATGGACACATTACAAATCACATACTATTTATTATCTCTTTATGTATATACCTTGCTTTATACATCTTAATTTAGAATCTAATTCTAATTAAGTTTAGTTGTATTAAAAAAATCGAGTATACATTCTAGGAAGTTGCTCCTGATATTGGGAGAGGGAGTCTAATATAATAAGGATGTACACTATATTATATAATCCGTATCATTCTCTTAATAAATTATTACACACTTAGTTTCTAGGAAGTTGCTATATATATAGAGTGGGAGAGGGAGTGTGTAATAATTAATTATGAGAGTTATTAAGGATAATATAATATATATGTACATGTATGTCCTTGTTACATGAAAATTAGTTTTGGTCATATTTGGAATAATTATACTAGTAATACCAATTAACAAAAAAAAGTATTTTTTCTTTGGTTTGTAGATAAAAATAAGAGTTAATGTTTTCAGTCCTTATTATGTTCTAAAAGTCTAAAACTTCTACAAATGTGAGGGTTAAAATATTTGAATTCGAATAAAATTTATCTTCCAATATTTGTGTCCCTTTCACGTATTTCATGTCAAGTTCTTGACTTGTATCGATGTTTTTCCAATTTTTCATTTTTTCTTTCTGACAAACGAGTTACATGTAAAAAGTGAATTGTAATAAGCAGAAATGGGCATAGATGTTAAGCAAATTTTATTCATTTGAATTCCAGTTTATCTTGAAATACTTGTAGTCAAACTGAATTAAAATATTTCGTCTTTACCTAAATATAATAAGATAAAACAAAAATTGAAATTCAAGCTCAAAAAACAAATAAAATAAGATCGTTGAATTTGATAGTGCTATTTTTCATTTATATTTTATGTTCACAGCAAATTAAGTAGCAAAGTGCAGTTTTAATTCTCAGAGCTACAGGTATAGCTGATGTCTAATTAAGGCAAGCTAAATATTTTCAATTTAGCATACCGTGATCTTTACGGTAATAAAGAGTAAAGTATCAAGATAACTTTTTTTTTTTAAACAAAAATCATCATAAAATATTTACCATTAAAAATGTTTTGTGACTTAGGTCTTGACAAAATGGTTAAAACAAAAACTATAATAAACTTTAGAGATTTCAGGTTCAAATCACATCCGAGCGGATTAAAATTTTTCAATCTATTTAATGTAAATATAAACAAGACATTTAAAAAAAAGTAAAAAAAAAAATACGGAGAGAGTATGTTAATGTCTTATTTATTTTGCTATGGGAATCAAACCTGACCTGCATGTAAGATATAAAAACAAGACTTTTCATTTGTAATAAGTAATTTCAAATGCAATTTGAAATATAAATGAAATGACGACTTTTATTACATTTAATGAAATACAAATTTTGTCGCTAATAAGATCTTTTACATGTGCAACATGGCACAGAAAATAAAAAAACCAAAAACAAAACCTTAAAAATTTAACATCGCAAATTGTCATGTACCTAAAAGCCTGAGGATAGTTTTTATTAAGCTTAATCTATCGGGAGGTGTTTTAATTTATTTCAAAAAATTTGTTGTCTCCCCAAATTTAAAGTGATTCTATAGTTATTTCAATTTTTAAAAAATGTATTATTTTGCTTCCTAAAAATCAAGTGTCAGCTTTTGATTGAAGAGAGCAAATCAGAAAAATAATATCTTTGAGAAGTTAAACTATTTAGAAGTTGACATGTAACAATCAGAACAAAGTGGTGCACTTTCTAAAGTTGAGGTAGTTAGGAGTTCAATTTGTAACTTTAGGGACAACGAAATTTTTGAGGCTACTTGGAACATTTCTTGATACATTATACCTGTTTATACTCACTCCGATTCTTAATATTTGTTATTTTAGATTTTTCATCAAAATCAATAAGACATTTAATGTGCTATAAAATGACTTTTTCATCCCTTTTACTTTATAATAAAATTTATCTCTTCTTAATTACCAAGTTATAAATTAATCTACACTTAATCTCTTTCCTAATTAATGCAAGGGTAAATGAGGAAAATCTTGTTAAAAAATGCATTGATATTTTAAAATGACAAGTATTAGGAACCAAGTGAAAAATTTAAAATGATAAATTGGGGGAGGAAGTATATTATATTATGAACCTACTTATTTTTTTAGTTGAATTATTTGTGATTGCCCATAATATTTATTGCATATACTTAAGACAAACACTCTAGTTCGTACTATGTGAAAGACAATTGCTTTTATAGTTGTTGCTAAAAACTTTTTGTCATTAATAATAAATTTTTATCACTGAAAAAGTTAAAAACAACCGTCTAATAATCATAAATAAATTGGTTAAATATATCATCTTCAACTTGTCTCATTTGATTGTAAACGACCTACTTAAGCCTTTCACGGGGACAACAGATTTACCCCTGAACTTTGGAAATGCCCTAATAACTCCTCGACAAAATGCACTAATTTGCTTATGGATGCCACATACCAGCTTATAAGTGTTTTGACTTTTTAAAAATGTCATTTTCTATTAATTTATTTTCAATTAGAAGTTGACTCATGAAGTTCAGTAAGCAAACTGATACATTTTTACTTGATAAAGCTATGTGGATCTATTCAAATCTCAAGGGGTAATAGTTGAAATTGGATAAGTTGAAGGAGCTAGTAATGCATTTCTTCTAAATAAGTACTTAAACTTTATTTGATACAAAAAAGACAAAAAAAAAATTAAAAAAATGTGTTTCTTAAAAAATCTATTGTATAACAATAATAACAACAAAAAGTTGTACAACTAACATGTGTGACTCACATATATATATACGTATATGTCCACCATCGAAGAGTTTCTCATAAACCTTTCAAATCCAATAAAAAAATGGAAAGTTTTTTCTTCCCTCATTCAAGTCATACACAAGATGATCATCAACTAATGATCTCTTTCGGTTCTTCGAATTCTTTTCCTTATCTTTCCGATCCAAATTTTTTGAACTCTGATTCGATTCCTCAACTCTCTCAACCTGAGTCCAATTCAATTACAGACACGAGGGCAAGTTCATATATAGGAGTTAGAAAGAGACCATGGGGAAAATACGCGGCGGAGATTCGAGATTCGACAAGAAATGGAATTAGAGTTTGGTTAGGAACATTTGACAGCGCAGAAGCAGCTGCTTTAGTATATGATCAAGCTGCATTTTCGATTCGAGGTTCCAAATCTATACTTAATTTTCCGGCTGAGATGGTGAAGCATTCGCTTCGGGAAATGAAAAACTTGAACGGTGACTGTGGTTCTCCGTTGATGGATTTAAAGAGGAGACACTCCATTAGGTCAAGAAGACAAAGCAGTGATAATAAATTAGGGAAACCAGAAAAGATTAAAAATTCAAGCCAAAGTGAAGAAAACGTCATCGTATTGGAGGATTTGGGAAGTGAGTATTTAGAAGAGCTTTTGAGTTCATCATGTGAAGGAAGTCCAAATAATCCATGGTGAATTTTTAAAGAAGTTGGAATATATCTGTCAGTATGTTCAATGCCATATTGGCTTTGTAAGAAGTTGTAAACAATTTTTGTGAGGGATTCATTTCAATTGAAATATTTTACATAAAATATTGAAAATTTTTATACATGAAATAATTTAAAATTGTAAACATTCTTTTAAAGTAGTTTTTAGAAGATAGAAATTATACACAAAGATTAAATTCTTTAGAAAATGCAGATAATATTTCAATAATTTAAAATAGCATTGAGCTAAAATTTGCTAAAAATTTACAAGGTTGATTTTTTGCTTCAGAAAATTACATGCACATTATTATTAGTAAGGATGTAAATGATAGCTTTTACTATGATAATAATATTTTCAGTGGCGGAGTTAGAATTCCAAAATAGGAAATGTGGATTTGCTTTAAGAAAAAATTTCGAACCGACATATATTATTCAAAAGATTCATATTATATAGTCTATCAAATTGTAAGTCACACGAATACTTACACTGTAAAATAGAATCACATAATTACTGTTAAAAGCTATATAACATACTATATATTTTTGTTAAAATTTAATAAAAAATAGTAAGCTTTTTCTTAAAAATTTCATGTCCTATATATGTGAAATAATACATGTATAAGACAAAAATACATTAGAAAACTTTAAGAGAATATTACAAAAAAACGTAATAGAATTTTATATAATAAAATTATATAAAACTTATTTTACCGTAATTAAAACTTAAATAATAGCTTTTTTTATTTAAACTTTTAATATAATCAATTTTCAAAGTATTAATATAAGTCAGATTCAAAGATCTATCTAGCTCAACAGTATTTAAAAACGATAGTCCGTGAACAACTAATGACAAATTATAATTTGATTTAGAGGTATTAATGAAAAAAAATTTATTAATTACACACCAATATTTTACCTAATACATTCATTTTTGGTAATGTAAATATCATATTCACATGAATAATAAAAAATTGATGCAAACAAAGGAATATTAGAATTAGAGAAAGAAAAGATATAAATTTGAGAACAATTCATATTTGGACTTTTGGGTACTATTTTTAGCCCAAATTATCTACTGCATTGGGCCACGGTCTTCGATCTTGTGAAGAAATAAGAATTATGGGCCGGGCCTGTCAATCCATTTGAGCCCATTTATGTTAATTTAGACTTTTAATTATTTTTGGTGCTTTTGGTGTTTACTATTGTTGGGTTGCCGATTAAGGTTTCACCGCTATTTGCTTTTGCTTGTAACTTTTTTGTCCGTTAAACGATTAAAACATTATCTGTTAATCACAATAAAGAAAAAATCGTTGTATTATTAAAGTTAATAGCATCAAACTTTCTTACGGCTCAAATGTAATAGTAAACCATATCAATTATCAAATGTAATAGTAAACTATATGCATGATAGATATTAAATTTTGCATTGTCATTTTGCAAATTAACGTGTTTATAATTTCTTCCAATCTCTCTAATCTATCCTTCAAGCTGTTGCTTTAGAATTATTGGAAAAATTATATCACCACTCTATCACATCTATGATGAAAAAGATGAGTCTAATACTGTACAAAGTAAAATTTGTAGTTTTTGAAATAATCTTATTTGAGAATATATTACATATATGAATATCAGAAATTCTATATTGATACAATTTGTTTGACATCCATTGACATTATGAATTCTCCATCCTCCATCTTGTTTTCATCTTATGGTGAAGATCTAACTACCCAATAATAAAGGGTGGAGATTGTAAAGTGTAAATGAATGTCAAATAAATTATTGTCCACATAGAATTGTTCTATGAATATATTATAGTTTTTTCACGTAAAATGTTATGTTGGTACATTCACTAATAGTGAGTGAGCAAGATTAAAAATCAATCTGTAACTTTTTCGAAACTCATTTAATTAAAAAACATTATTACTGAAATAATTTATTCATTAACTAATCATTTAAAGGCATATACCTTGCATAGTAAGTGTCCAATGAAGGGATTTTTCAACTACCCAACAGTTTATAAACCGAACAAATGTTAAGTTGAATCATACTAATGTGCATTAATATATATATATATATATATATATATATATATATATATATATATATATATATATATATATATATATAT
>CATIWQ010688035.1:0-13582 GCA_949673415.1 Euphorbia schlechtendalii
TTTAAAGTTGAGAGAGCTACGGGATCACTTTGAAAGTTCAGGGGACAGTAGATTTTTTTAAGACAAGTTTAAATACGTAATGATGTATTAAGCCTATATACATATATATAAATACATACATATATATACATATATACAATACATACATATATATACATATATACAATACATATACATATATACATATATACATATACATATAAATATACATACATACATACATACATACATACATACATACATACATACATAAAGGTGGAGTTTGTACACAATTACAAATACAAAGATTTTAGGAGCATAATGATTTTTTATTTCATTCTATACCAGCTCAAGGCTTATCGTGAGGTTTAGTCATCTCTTGGAATTCTTGGCTTCTTAACTACACAGTGGTTCATTTAGCGGAGAGGTGGTGCTTACTTCATGTTGTATTTCATTTGATTGACATTCATTTATTATGTTTATACGGTCCTTGTAATGTAGCCCCAAGGTTTCAATTATGGCAACACCTCTCTCCATTGATTCGTGAATTTGATCAGATAATTGTTTGTGGTGATTTCAATGAAATCTTGAGCGGGACCGATTGAATGGGGAGAGAGGGGTTAACCTCTACTTCTATGATGCAATTCCAAGAGTTCATGAATGATTGTGTTCTATATGACATGCCCTTGCATGGGAGAGATTATACTTGGTTTAATAGTTCGTCGTTTTCAAGAATAGACTGAGTTTTGTTGAGCTGCAAGTTATTGGATCCCTGGCCAAGACTTAGCCTTATGATGGTAGATATAACCCTTTATGACCACTTTCCAATTATATTTTAGTCTAATGCAATTCGAAGGGGTGGAAATAAGGTGTTTCGATCCCTTAATTGTTGGTGGGATAATGCTGATTTTTTTCCTTTCTTGAAGTCAAAATGGAACAAAATAAAATTGAGGTATCCGAATAGTGACTTCGAATTCAAATTTGGGACTGTTGAGGAATTATATTCTACAATGGCACGATGTGAATCTTGGGGGTTAGATTATCGTATCAAGGACTTGGAGAAGCGGGTAATCGAGCTCACATCTAGTTCGGTGGTTCGACCGATTGACACGATTATTAGTTCAAAATTGCAAATGGCGAGATCGGTGCTGAATACTCTCCAAAGTAGCATAGAAAAGGTTCGACATCAGTAATCAAGGGTGAAATGGACTATGTTAGGGGACAATAATATGGCTTTCTTTCACCGTATAGCGTCGGCTCGATAGAGAGGGAATAGGATTAATCAACTGGAGGTCGATGGAAGAAACATCTCGGAGCCGAATGCAATTGTTCTTAACATCCAAAACTTCTACAGAGACCTTTTCTCTAGGGGAATTGAAGTTCCATTTGACTTACATGAGCTGCAATTCCATATGTTAGGCGAGCCGAAAGCAACTATTCTTAAAGGGTCATTCTCGGACTTAGAAATTGCAAATGCAATTAGGGTATGTAGCAAAGGAAAAGAGCCAACACCAGATTGTTTCAATTTCTTCTTTTACAAGTGATTTTGGGATGAGATGAATGTGGAAGTTCTTTAAGTTTTCGACCATTTTTTTAACTTAGCCGAATTACTTGAATCAATCAAAACATCTTTCACAATCTTGATTCCGAAAGTGGCGGGTTCATCGCTTTTGAGTAATTTCAGACTGATAGCGCTTATCCATGGAATATATAAAGTGGTGTCAAAAGTCTTGGCAAACAGATTACAACCTTTTCTGCAAGATCTAATTTTAGAGAATTAGTTCGGGTTTATCAAAGGTCGAAGTATTCACAAATGCTCCTTTGTTGCTTCGAAAATAATTCAATCAATTCATCGGAGGAAACAATCGGGTCTGATGTTAAAGCTGGATTTTCACAAAGCTTATAATTGTGTCTCATGGTCATATATTGATGTAGTTTTATGGGCGAATGGGTTTCGGTGATAGATGGATTCGATGGATGTCTTCCTTACGAGAGAACTCATCAACTTCTATTTTAATCAATGGTAAACCATGTAATCTGATTAGATTGGGAAGGGGGGTTAAACAAGGGGATCCAATTTCCCCATTTATTTTTTTGATTGTTATGGAGGGTTTAAAGAAGCTACTTGACACAAGTATACGTAAGGGTTTACTTCCTGGGTTCAAGGTGGATGGCTCAGCCAAGGATGTCTTCTTACTTCAATTTACGGATGACACGCTGTGCTTCTTACCTACAGATGAGTCTCTTATCCCTACGTTTATCCTTATTTTACGTTGCTTTGAACTTATTTTAGGTTTGGGCATAAATTATCATTAAAGTTCGATTATAGGCATCAATGTCGGTGAGTCATTAGTTCTCTCTAGAGCGAGTAAGTTGGGTTGCAAGGTTGAAAATTTTCTGATCAATTACTTAGGTTATCCACTAAGTGTAAATCGGGTCCCATTGTCGTCTTGGAACGTGTTGACTGAAAAGTTCCAAAATAGGTTATCAAGCTAGAAGGGTCACTCATTGTCTTACGTTGGTCGGCTTGTATTAGTTAAATCCGTCATGTTGTCTTTACCAATTTACTTGCTTTCATTGAATAAACTCCCCTCATCGGTTAATGTTAAAATTAATTAGCTTATGAGGAATTTTTTATGGCATGGGGATGCGAACTCTAAAGGTATTAGTAAAGTAAGTTGGGATGCTGTATCTTTGCCGAAAGAATTAGGCAGGTTGTTTATTCGAAACTTGAGCCTTGTAAATTGTAGTTTGTTATCGAAATGGCTTTGGAAAATGCGAGTTATGAATCGGGATTCTCTTTGGTATGATATTTGCATAAATCGAAATGGTCTAACGTCATGGTTTGTGCTTAGTTCGATTGATATGTCTAGACTATCACATATTTAGCGAGGTATTATCTCTTGTTGTATAAAAAATAACACATATTGGAACTTCTTTTGTTGTCAAGTTCAAGTGGAGGTTAGGAGTGGCAATCTTTGCTCTTTTTGGCATGATAATTGGATCGCAAACCAGTCACGTAACTCATTATTTCCAGACTTGTTCCATTTATGCAATATGAAGTCGTGCTCGGCTAGGAGAGGATGCAAATTTCTGTTCAATAATTTATCCTTATCACGTCCATTTTGGAAGCGTAGCCTTCGAGTTTCAGCCCAGGAAAGATGCAACCAGCTTCGATTTTGGATTATTCAGAGTAGGACTACAGTGTCTATGAGTGGAGGGAATGAGTTTGGGGTTGTTTTACTGAATTCTATTCGGTTTCAGGAGGGATCGGATCGGTTTACTTGGGGATTGAGCAATGATAAACAATTCTCGATGGCATCATTTACTAGAGGATTTTACTTAAATGCACCGAAACTGCGGAAGAACTTTATGTTGATTTGGGAAGCGAGTTTAATTTCTAAGGTTAGATTTTTTGGTTGGCTTGTGTTCCACAATAGGCTACCAACGAGATCCTTCTTATACCATCGGAGATGCCATGTGATAAGTGACGAGAATTGTCCTTTTTGTGACAACGTGGAAACCTCTGATCATGCGATATTCCATTGCCACGTGAGTTATACGGTTTGGACTGAGGCATTTAGACTTTTTGGGTTTGCCTTAACAATGCCGTTGACGGGTTATGCATTCTTGGAGATGTGGCTGGCTCACTTTGCTCCAAGATCGAGTAGAGAATTCAGTACTTCACTATGGTTTATCATTGCATGGACCTTATGGAAAAGAAGAAATAAGTTCATGTTTAAAGGTGTCTTGAGCTCAGAAGATCATTTGAGTTCGTGTATTTATTTATGTTGGTTTATTTTTAAACAATAGAGGAGAGATTTAGGTTTCGTAGCTTCAGATGTTTTTATTTCTCCGCACCTGCTTTTAAATTATAACCAAACTTGATGTCCTCTCGAGATCATGTATTTGTTATTTATTTATATAATGAAAAAGAGAGATAGGTGTTTTGTAGGTAAGCGTATGCATCAACCTAGTTGGGACATACGTCGTGAAATTTTCACTTGCTCCAAACTTTTTCCCTTGGGAGGGACACAACTTTTCTCCGGGGGTTTTCAAAAAAAACAAATACAAAGATAAATACTAAATATAAAAAATTATCTTAACATTTAATGTTGTACACCTATTATATTCAACAAAAACACAACAATACACATTTCATTTTTACTGTAAAATTTTTCATTATTAATTTACAAATCTTGAAATAAGTAATGGGAAATTGATATTAGTTATACAGTTGATTTCATTTGTTTTTTTTTTTTTTTTTTTTTTTTGTTTTTGTTTTTGTTTTTGTTGATACATTTGCAACGGGCGTTTATTTTCATGTTAATATTCACACAAAAAAAAAAAACAAATTGAAAGAATCAATAAAAACAAATAAAAGACCTTCCTCAAGTAGAAATAGGTAGCATCCAGGGATGTGCTTATTAGCAGTGTTTATTTGACCAAATTGGATGTCTCCGTCTGAACCACCATCTCAAATAATCTAATTTATTTCTGAATAATTAATTGATTAATTTACGTGTGAACTACTTCGAATTTGTCTGATTAAGTCAAATAATTAATAATTTCAGAACATCTTGTATTGTTATTGTTAAACATATTTCATTTTCAATTAAACGGTGAATTTGTAAATGTATTATTCTGGTTTTAAAAAGGTCTTCGAATATATTCTTATTTATGATATGCTTGCCCATTCTTTGAAAGCTTTATTAGTTTTTGACCATTTCTATTCTAAAAGCTTCTTTGACCAATATGTATTATGATGAAATATTTTTCCCCCAACCAAGGGTAAGGTAGTTTCTTGAAGAATTTTTTAAAATGGAGAAAGAATATGAGGAATGCTTAACTTCAATCATTTCCCATATAATATATCCTAAAAATGTGATTTCCCAAATATGGGGAATGATCTATTCCATTTTGGGGATTGAATTAAATAATATTACAACAAAGGAATTAAATAAAATAATATCACTTTTTACTTTTTTTTATTATTTTTAGTTTTTGTTTTGTTATCCTTTTTAATAATTTAATAATAAAATATTATTATTTTAAAGTAAATTTGATTTGAGGAATGAAAAATGTGAAAGATGGTTAGAGTAAAAACACTATAAACCTTACTAAATGGGGTTAAAGAATGCAAAATGGAAAAAATGGTTGGAGTTGCTCAAAATATTTCTAAATTTGGATGTTTGATAACAAAGGCAATCAAGCAGACCACTTGCTTCAAGGCTCACCAGAGAGATGTTGGCCCATTACCTAGACAGGTCGCGGTGACAATTACACTACATCATCAGCAATCCATCAATAAAGGTTACACGACTCAAGATGTGAGGTAACATATTCTCTCCACTTTCTCTCATCATTAATCATTCACTCTTGTAACTAATTTTATGATTGGAGAGGTTTTACCGAACCTCCCTACAAAGCTTATTTTAACTAATTCTTTGTCTTGCTGAACCTATCGAAAATGAGCTTGCCATTAGATGTCTAGTTGAATTAATTAATATACCAATTCAAAACAATAAGAATCTCTCACATACATCATTGATTAATCAAATAATACTGTAACATGTTTCATGTTGTGTTTTGTGTTTAAAAAGAAAATAAGATTTGAATATTATTATAAGCTAGCTTCTTTGAAATAAATATCGAAAGTAGAAAAAAGCATATGTATGGATATTTTTATAACTTTTTTTTGGTAAACAGAATCTAATAATTTTTTGAACATATTAATTGGTAGCATGTTTTATACTCTCATTTTATATACATGTAAATACGTAACACTACAAATTTGATAATATGCAACGAAGTCTCAAGGTTGAAAAACCATTTGAATACATCCCTCTTAATAACCATTGATAAAAATCATCTACCATTGCAATAGTGTTCGAAGTGATTAGGTTCTCAAGAAAATTAAAATTAAAGGACTCCCGCTACAACACATTATCGTTAAAATCTAAAGATGGATTTAGCTGAATCGATACAAAAGAACTATATGTATAACAATTAATAACATGTACTATTCAGTTAATTGATTATAAATAACAGGACTAGTAAAAAATAACATATTACATTATTTGTTTATCATTACGTGTTTGCAAGTGGCTTAAATTTTATTAAGCTACATGATGTATTCCCATTAAACCAAATAACAAAATATTTCTCAAAATAATAACATATTAGTTTGAAATGTCAACACATGTTTCCACATTAGTAATTATTGTTTTGCTAACAAACTAAATATAAAATAAAAATTGATAATCATTTATTTTAAATTAGTTGACATGATTGATAGACCGTCCGACCTTCAAACAGGTGAAAGTAGACGGTTAAGGATCGATAAATTAATTGAAGTTGTACGAATTTACATTAAACATATAAATAATGATCGATGGATAAACAATAAAATGAGAATTTAATGATAAATTAAAAAAGAATCACAACTGTTGATTTTAAGATTATATATATAATTATTAAATTTCTTTATCATGAAACTGTTAAATTTCTAAAAACCATTATTTGTATCTTGTAGTACCACCAAATATAATTGAGCGTTTTACTTTTAAATTTTTGAAACTGAAATTCACAAAATGAAAATAAAAGTGCAAGAGACTCATTGAAATTCACTTTCCAATATTTAAATCCTCTAGGCATTAAAGACTAGGATTTAATAGATTTTTTTAAAAATATGAAACAATTAGAGTTAACTAATTAATAAATGACCCATCAACCCACAAGGTCACCAATATTAGATTTTTAATATCACCCGACCGTTCTTATCATCAAGTCTAGGTTTGTATGATTTGACCAGTTGGATCGAGCGGGTTTAACTGTGAATATATCTAGGTACGGGCTCGTTGACTCGCGGGACTCGTCCATGCCCACTTTTCATAGGATGGACTTGGACAAGATAATTGAAGATTAGACCCGGCCCGACCTGAACCCGAAATGGCCCAAGTAAAATATATGTCGGGCTTGGTTAAGGATGGTAACAGGTCTGATCTGGGCCGGGTTCGGCTTGGACCCGGCCCGGATCCGACCCGGATCTGGCGGGTCCATAATTTACGGATCCGGGTCCAAAACGGGTCCATGTAATTAACATCAAATTCTTATATTCAACTTCCATACTTGTAAGTTTCACCTTATTTTAAATAGTTTACATGCTCATTTAAATATGTTCATGCAATTGGATTTACGTGGATATCAAATAATATTAATTATCCAATATTTTCGGGGTAAATAATAAATAAAAAAATACAATTAATATTTAATTATAGATTCGGGTCCAGATCCGGGTTTCATTATCCGGACCTGGACCCGGACCCGTTTCCTGGACCCGGATCCGACAGGTCTATAAAATTGAGATCCGGACCCTAAAAAACGGATCCGGATCCACGGATCCGGACCGGGTCCGGGATCCGTTGCCATCCCTAGGCTTGGTTTTAATATTAAAATCCAAGCTCGGCCTGAAATAATAATTAATATGTTAAAAATATATATATTTATTTTATATAATAAAAGTAAAAAAATTATATGGTTGAAAATTTCAATTTTTTACATTTAAACTCAATGTTGTGGCTTATACTACAAATATATTTGAAACTGTTCTTTTACAAATATTTTATAGTAATAAATATTAAATTTTTTTATTTAAAATAATTGATAGTTAAACTCGCAGGCTGAGTTTAATTTGATTATTTTATTAAGGGGTTTTTTTTACTAATGCAGGATTTGGGCTTCTTAATTTAGGATCATAGAATCTAATTTAAAAAGCCCATGAAACTAAATTCATTTGTACTATTATGGGAATTTTAATAAGCGGTGCTCAAAACCTTCCTTCTACGCGATCTCTGTTCCTTCCACGCCTTCCTTCTACTACTTCTCTTGCCAACGATTTGTCAAAATCTTCATCTCAAATCAACGATTTCAGTAATTATCTATCGTCAGTCTATTATTCCAATCAATAGAACCAAGATTTCAAGCCAAAACAAGTTATTAGTTTTTTATTCTAAACCTAATTCAAGTTTTGTTTCTAATTTGATCTTGATTAAATCTAATTCGAGATGATCGATGAAATATTATCATAATCCAGTGAGATTGATGAATTTTGTTTAATGTTCTTTGCTCTATGATTCTAAACCTAATTAAAATTTTGTTTCTAATTTGTCGCTTTCAGAATGATGAGGCCTTTTTTATTTATGTGATGTGCTTGTAATTTTAGTGGAACATCCTTTTAATCTTGTGAATTTATGAATACCCTCATATATTGCCATTTTTCCATTTTCAATATATGTTTCACATTCTAGGTGCCTATTTCGGTTCGTCTTTAAGTTTCTCTGTGATATTGTTGTTGATTCTCTTCCATCTCTATATATAGTTATAGATTTCCAAAAAAATTCAACCTTGTGAGTTTCTCATCAAGTAGTTCAAGAAATATATATTTGGTGTGTATTATGTTGATGATCCTACACATCCTAAAAGAAGCAGACAAATGCTTTGGAGAGTTGAAGTGGAGATCCATCACAACTAGCACTCTAGATTTGATATAATTCTTCATACATAAAATATTGATTCAAACATTTGTTATTTCACTCTCTTTTAGCATAGTCTTCTAAGTCTTGTAAATGCAATTGAAATCTGCATCTGGTTAGATACCTTGATCCCCATGTGAGATGGAGTGACCTTAGTCAGTCTAATCATCTTGCCTTTATTATTCAAATTAATAAGCCACTTAGCCTAGTTTGTGCTGATTATGTTTTATTTAATCATGTTTTACACTTTTTATTTCTAGCTTCTACTAATATGAAGGGAAATTGCTATAAAATTATATTCTTCTCATTTTCTATGTGATTCCACATTATCAATAAACTCTCTTTTTATCACCCTAAAAGAATGTAATATGCAAATTATGAAGTGATGCTTTTTATTTCAGCCCAGAATTAAATGAGTTAATTCTGTGGGGTAGGCCTTGTTTAACCAAAATCAAAATCATATTTGTATCTTATTCCACTAATACATTACAAACTATCTTGATGAGTAGAGTTCTTCTCATCATTGACCCATTTCTAGATTCCCAAGCAGGGTGGATAAGTTAGTTCAAGTTTCTGTAAAACCATATAAAATCATGAAGTATAATCCATTTTTGAGTATTAATCAATCTTGCTACAAATCTGTGTATGCACTAAAAATTAAATTAATGAAAAGATTGCCTGATAATGAACTGAGTTTAGATTAATTTCTTAGATATAGTTTTCTTGTTAACTGAGTTTCTTCTATAAAAGAAACTATAAATCATTTGGAATAGTTTTTTGTATAAAAGTGAATTGGTTGGTTTGTATATTTTATTTGAGTAAATTTATGTTCTTGGTTAGTGTACATAGTGCCCTCCAAAACAACTAGAGAGAGAAATATGTTAAAAAGTTGTATTGCATAGACTTGTTTAATAGTGACCATTTATAATGCGAAGTTGAATCCCATTCTTTGAAAATATCAAAAACATTAACCATGTTTTGCTTATAAGTCATTGATTATCGGTTAATCTTCTATAATTGCTAATTAGAATGCTATATCATATTTGTATACATGTATTATACCATTTAAAAAATTCAAAAATGGTATAATACATATTATATTAGTATTAAAACATGTATAAAAAATATTATACTAGTATTAAAACTGGAACAATATATATTGTACCATAAATTTTGCTAATCAATAGGTTTTTGTAAACAAATTAATATAAATTGAAAAATATGAAAATTACAAAGTTATGCCGTAATATACCAAAATTTTCTAACACATGTAAATAAAATACTGAAGTTCAAGCGCAAAGCTCAAGATAAGCAACAAGTAGTTGAAGAAGTTGATGGTTCGGAGGTAAAAAAAAACCTTTCTTAACTAAATACACATTTGTTAGCTATATAGATATATATATTACTTAACATAATCATATGTCCATTATATAGATATGAAGATTGAACTAATCCATTTAGTTTTTCCCTGAATGGTATAATGTGTATTATAGCATAATGAAAATTGGTATAATATATGATTATCTATTCTGGGGAATATGTTTTTAAACATATTGTATTATGTATTGGTTTTTAAAATACTATTAGGAACTCTTGACAAATCACAATCAATCTTGCAACATATATGTGCATGCACTAGAAATTAAGTTAATGAAAAGATGGCCTCATAATGAAATGAGTTTATATTAATTTCTTAGATGTGGTTCTTTTCTTATCTGAGTTTCTTCCATAAAAGAAACTATGAATCATTTGGAATAGTTTTTTCTACAAAAGAGAATTGTTTGATTTGTATATTTTATTTGAGTAAATTCATGTTCCTAGTTAGTGTACATGGTGCATCTGCAAAATAACTAAAGAGAGAAATATGTTAAAAAGTTGTATTGCATAGACTTGTTTAATAGTGATAATTTCTAATACGAAGTTGAATCCAATTTTTTGAAAATATTAAAAACATTAACCATGTTTTTCTTATGAGTCATTGATTATCAGTCTATCTTCTGTAATTTTTAATTATAATGCTATATCATATTTGTATACATGTATTATACCATTTTTTAAAATTAAAAAATGGTATAATATTTATTATACCAGTATTAAAACTGGTATGATACATATAATACCAGTATTAAAACTGGTACAATATATATTATACCATAAATGCTATTAGTCAATAGGTTTCTATGAAAAAATTAATGTAAATTGAAAAATATGAAATTATGTCAAGTGCTATAGCAAAACAGATGAAATTGAAAAATAGAAAAAATCCATTGCCAATGAATAAAAACAAAACAAATGAGATTTAAATTTCTTGTACAAGATCATAGAAGAATTGAACTGATATAGTACATATATCTATTTTGCAGAAGCATACTTATATGTGTATGTATTTTTGCTAACTTTTAGTTATGAAACCATCCATTTTGTTCTTATTAGTCCATTGAAAAGAGTTGGAATTCTTATATGTCTTCATTTGAGTCATTTATAGATATTCATATGTTTAAAGAACTACAAGTGTTATAAAACAACCTTTTGTTGTGGTATATATATGTGATGATTTGATTTGTAATCTATTATGATATGTTTTTATATATTTGAGTAATGTATATGTGTCAAGATTGATTGTGCATTTATCTAGAGTGTTTAACATAGCAGTTAAAAGTGCACCCAGGCTCCAAGGCGCGACCTTGCGCCTTGAGTGCGCCAAGGCTTGATCTTGTGCCTAAAGTGCCACCTCACACGCACCTAGGCTGAAGGCGTGATCTTGCGCATTGAGTGCGTCTCGCCGCTTTGTCTAATATGGTTACTTTGTATTTTAAAAACAAGTTTCGTAAAAAATACATTATACAGTATGTTTATAAACTAATTGCCAAGAATAGATAATCATATATTATACCAATTTTCATTCTAGTATAATATACATCATACCATTTGGTGAAAAACTAGTATGAAATCAACTATAGAAGAAACTAGTATATTGCGTTTATCTATTATGCAGAAACATATTTATATGCTCGTGCGTGTGTTTTTGTTAACTTTTAATTAAGAAACCATTCATTTAAAATAGTTGAAATGCTTATATGTCTTGATTTGAGTCAAACAACTTTCTATATGGTATATTTGTGATGATTTGATTCGTAATTGATTGTAATATGTTTTTTTATAAATTTGAATAATGTGTTCCTATTTGTTGTATTTTATTAACAACTTTTAGTTAACTTTTTATTTTTTTCTTATTTTTCTGTGACTGGGAAATTTTTGCAATGATATTCATAGAATACATGATTGAAGAAAAACCTTTCCCAAACCCATTCGATCCACAGGCAAATAGGACGAGATTTACATTCAACTTGTACAAGCACGGGTTGAAGAAAATTGAAAAGAATATGGAAAGCGACGATGATAAAAACATGAGCTTGAGGAATTAGAATTAGAAGATTGAATGATTATCAGAAGGATTAGATAAATGTAGTATTAATACTTGACATAGTATATATCTATGTTGAGAATTCTTTATGATTTGTGATAGCATTTTCTAAATGCAAAAAAAGTTTTTAACAAATGTAGATTTTAACACAAAGTAGATGTACAAATTTGTTTAGCTGAGGTATCATTCTAAAGGCATGTGCCTAGGCACACCTTTTGTGAGTGTCTCGGTGTGCCTTGAGGAATCTTTTTTTATGGTTTTAACTCTACTTTTTCATTGTTCCTGTATTAATACATTTTATACCAAATATGAAAATGATATAAAGTTTATTATAATAAAGCTAAAATAACAAAAAAAAAATACAAGAATAAAATAAATAGGTTTAATAACATCTTATACCAAAATATTAATAATATATATTATATTATATTATATTATAGCAAAGCTATATTATTGCAAAACTATTACAACAATAAAATAAGCAGGTATAATACATATTATACCATATGTAAAAAGGTATAAAGTCTACTATACCAATTCTAGTACAGTAATTTGGGGAAACAACACACTTAAAAAAAAATAAAGAAACATGTTGCTTTGATTTTATTGAGAAATAAATAACCAACACAATAAGAACCATCATGTGTAGAAATGCAAATAAAAATCGACAAATAAATTTTAAAAAAGCTACTGCTTTAAACAATTTGAAGAATTAAGAATGTTGTTGTTGTAGTTGCATTTGTAGCTATTGCATTTGTAGTTATTGATGACTCGATACTTGTGGCTTAAACACAACCATATCTTGCTTTCATACCAACCACCTAACATATATCTAGAAAATTGAAATATAATGCACCAACTTTGTTTGGAATCGAAACAAAATCATAACGAACAAGAAAATTAGAGTATTGGAAGAATAAAAGAGCAATGATACTTATAATGAAATTAAAGAAAAGTGAAACAGAATCAACATCCAGATGAAGAAAGAACAATCACCAAAAAAAAAAGAAAGGTAGCTTTAATTATCCACAATTCAACCTGTAACTATAGCAAAAAAGGCATGTCTATTAAACTCTTAGAAATGTGTCAACATCATTATACAAACAATCTTAACAGAGCATCACTAAAAAGATTAAAGAATATAATGAATACTTCTTTGTTCATTAATATAATCTTAAAATAATATACATGCTTACCACCTAATGCAGAAACTAAATACACCTAATTCGTCAAATAGGAACAAAATCAAACTCGTCAAGGCATTTCATGGTCTTAATGGAAGCATAAATAGAATTCTGAAAGTAAAAATGGACAAGCGAAATACCCAGTGAGTCATGCAAATAATTCCTTAACTATGTCTTTCTACCAAATTAGAGAGAAATGACATATATATACAAGATTTCACATAGTAATTCACCATGTTTATCGTTAATGCAAATAGGTATGATGATAAAAAAATGGCTACAGCCAAGTGTAATAACTTAAAATAAAAATATACAAAATCTAATGTACATTATACTAAAATGCAAACTCGTATAATACACATAATACCGGCAAGAAAGAATCACGCATAAAGAAATATGGTATAATAAACATTATATTAAAATGTAAAATCATATAATATACGTATTTAAATATCAACAAC
>CATIWQ010688042.1:0-10646 GCA_949673415.1 Euphorbia schlechtendalii
CTTGTTATTGTAAATAATGTTGTAATTCTCCTTCTTCTTTTATTTCTTTTTAATTTTTGTATTAGAATACCCCCACGAAGGGAATAAGATATATTCCTGGATAACAGACCTCACCTTTTGCCATGCGATCATTTTCACTAATAAAATTGATCAACATACGTGTAAATAAAAATGAACTATTTTTATTTAAATTAACAACTTTAAAATCTTTGATGTTTTAATTAGGCCACGCGGGCCTCGCTAAAATCAAATCGAATATACGTGATATATCCCCTGTGCTAACCTTTGTGGATGCAGGTTAGATGTATGTTTAGGCTTTTATTTTTTCCTTCGGGTATTGCACATGTTTCCGAGGAAATGTAATTAATAGGGTAGCGGGCGGTTGCATCCCCCGATTTTTTAAGCCTTATAATTTTATTTTCCGCATTTACTTTCCGTATTTACTTAAAATTTTGTGGATGGTTTATTTTTCCGCTTTGTGAATGATTTATTATTTTGCAATACGTGAAACATGCATTTAAAATCAAAGATGACCTAAGTGCGAATATGCACAGTTAAAAGAAAATGGTTTTCTGTAGATGTAATATATTGTGATCACTTAAGAAATAAGCAACTTATCCCGGACCCAAATCTCTGTGTCTTGGTGGGCCGTCCCGCGGACGTTAAGCCTTACAGGACTCTAATTCCTGGAAAGAGCTAATCCAGGTGACGACTCCACACTAAGAGATGGCGGATTTGGGTTCGAACCAATCTTAAACGTTTTTTGCCTTTTTCTCTTTCAAACCTTTTTCCCGAGTCCCGGACCTGGTGTTTTCTTTTTTTTTCACAAACACCCTAGTGGACTGCGCCTATGAAATTGCGCGCTCTCGGCCCACTGCTCCGTGTCACCCGCTCACAGAGTGATAGAGATGTTATAGACTCTCCATTCAAGTCTAAACCTCAAGCATTGCCTAAGTGATCTCTAAACCTCAAGTTTGCTTAAATGATCTCTACACCTCAAGCTTTGCTTAAAGGATGAACTAAACCTCAAATTTGCTTAAGAGATGAACAAGTGGACCCTTGTGACCCAAGTTCATGCCTTATTCATGAACTTAATTTAACTAACCCGAAACTTTAAGTTGTTGGGTGTTTAAAGTCTAAACTTAATGCAAAAACTCAAGAAAAACCACTCAAGAACACTCAAACTTGCTCAAGAACACTTTGTACTCTCGCTTACACCTTTTGCACAAAAATTTAAGCTCCCCTTAGTCCCCTTTTTTGCTAAAATCCTCCCATTTTCTGGATCTTAGACCCCTTCTTTTTTATAGACTCCCTTCAATCCAAAATCCCACTTGATAGTGGTACACTCCATTTTGCTTTTTCATTTAACGTTTTGTGCTTTTTTCTTCCTCCCCTTATGCATGATGTTGGATGGACATTATTTAAAGAAGATATTAACGACATTGCAAATGTCGTTAACAACATCGCAATGTCGATATCGACATTGACAATGGCTTCTTTACATTGTGCTTTGTATGCTGAATTTGCCTAAAAAAAGGGTTAGGGATCAAGGAAATAAAGCAAGCTTCCTCCAGATGAATTTAGGACCCTGTAAAAAGTGAAAAGCTAACAAGGGATAAAAGTATAACTTCATCATCGAACTCGTGAAGTCGGGAGTAAAAATCTCGTGCTCATAGGCTGCCCCTCGTGAGATCACTATAGATATAAGATCAATATGGTCCCATGATTGAAAGAGAAGTGGGATTTAGAGATGATACCTGATCATCACGGTTGGTACTATCCCGGGTGGAAACTTTAAGATGATTGGAAGTTTTTATCCTAATGCGATGCTGCCGGGGATTGGCCTCTCCATGCCCCTTGCAAATCGCTTGCTCGGTAACGATTACCCCTTGAACATTAACCTTCGACTGGTTGATACCGCTGGAACCATTGGGGAAATAACGTTAGCCATGCATCTCCATTCTTCTATTTGAGGATCACATGTACAGGCTGTAGCAAGTCGATTGACGATGTGGACCGTAGCGAGTCCGCTGATTGAAAAAGTCAGGACAAGATGTGAACTATAAATAGTTCATTGACTATAAAAAGTCAGAAAAGATGTGAACTGTAGAAAGTTCACTGACTGTAGAATGTCAGAAGATTATGAACTGTAGAAAGTTGGTTGACTGTAAAAAGTCAGAGAGTTGTGAACTGTAGAAAGTTCATTGACTATAAAAAGTCAGAAACTTGTGAATTGTAGAAAGTTAGTTTGAATGTAAAAAGTCAGAAATTTGCGAACCGTAGAAAGTTCTCTTGATAGTAAAAAGTCAGAGAATTGCGAACTGTAGAAAGTTTATTTGATTATAAAAAGTTGAAAGGAAAGAGGGCTGTAGAAAGTCCATTGACTGTAAAAAGTCTAAAAAGGAATGCGGATTGTAGAAAGTCCATTGACTATAAAAAGTCTGAAGATTTGGACTGTAGAAATTCCGTTGATTGTAAAAAGTCTAAAAAAGAATGCGGACTGTAGAAAGTCTGTTGATTGTAAAACATCTGAAAAGAGATATGGACTATAGAAAGTCACGGAGGGCATGCAGACTGTAGAAAGTCTATGATGGATGCCCCTTGTGAGTTGACCGTGGGTTGACTGTTACCCTTAGAACTGCTGGGGAAAGGATGAAATTCGTGTGCTCCATGCCTTTGATGATACATCGACTATGGTAAGTCTTTGTTGAAATTTGCTGTAGGTTTGTTAGCCATTGCGATCTCAATTGTATACCCCTTGTGAGTTGACCTCTGTGTTGATTGTGACCCTCAGAACTACTGAGAAAAGGATGATAGTCATGTGCCCCATGCCTTTGATTATACGTCGACTATGTAAGTCTTTGTTATAATATGATGTGGGATGGTTGATCGTTATGGTCTGAATTGTATGCCCCTTGTGAGTTGACCATGGGTTAACTGTGACCATCGAAACCATAGAGGAAAGGATGAAAGTTGTGTACTCCATGCTTTTGATGATATGTCAACTATGGTAAGTCTTTGTTAAAATCTAATGTGGGATAGTTGACCGTTGTGGTCTGAATTGTATACCCCTTGTGAGTTGACCATGGGTTAACTATGACCCTCGGAACCACTAGGGAAAGGATGAAAGCTGTGTGCTCCATACCTTTGATGATATGTTGACTGCTGTGAGTTTGACATAGATGCCCCTTATGAGTTAAAGGGATACTTGCAAGAATGAGGAATTTTATTAGTAGATACTTGTGACATATGTTTTAATTCTTTGATTGAGATTGCTGAAAGAAAATATTTTTGCCCCTTCAATCAAGAATTAAAACATGATGGTTCTGAGAAATTTTTATTCAAGCCCATGATAAATGTGGAAACTTGAGTTTGAGATTTTCAAGGATGTCCCAATGGCCGCTCTATTATTTTGGGAGGCTTTTGTGATGTTATAATGCTACTTGAAAGGGGCCTAGGTAGGCTTGAATTTGGTGAAAGTTGAAATGACTTGAGTTGGGCTATTGTCATTCTAAATTTTGATGATGTGCTGCTCAAACTTCTTCTTGATACTTGTAGTTTCCTCATGTGGAGGTAGAGTGTTTTTCTCACCCGAATGGCATTGCCTCGATTTAACATCACCTTTACCTGTAAGTGACATGATGC
Organism: Euphorbia schlechtendalii; assembly: GCA_949673415.1. Classification (NCBI taxonomy): domain Eukaryota; kingdom Viridiplantae; phylum Streptophyta; class Magnoliopsida; order Malpighiales; family Euphorbiaceae; genus Euphorbia; species Euphorbia schlechtendalii. The sequence continues at coordinate 3,646 of CATIWQ010688042.1, forward strand.
GTATGCATGTACGAATGACTTTATGCATGAACAACATTTATCATATGATGTTTGTTTGTCTATTACAGGCTTCCTTGGCTTTGGAGTATTGGCCCAGTCGATAGTAGAAGCTTCATAGCATGAGGAGCCTTTCGAAGGTTTCCAAATTGATACCCTCTTATGCTAGTGCATGAGTGCCCCCAGGATTCATCTCATTGGGCATTCCATGGTTACCTTTTGGTCGATGGTCGAGTTTTGTAGTCATGACCTCTTTAGAGTGATGATGTACATGGGTCCGAGTCGATGTTCGATTTTATGGATTAATCAGAGTCAAGTTCAAAGCCTAAATTTGGTTTGAAGAGGATTTGGATGAGTCATTGATTTTTTATGCTCATTTCCTCCTTTGGTATAGTGCCAATGATGCTAATGTTGATCCCGAACCATGTTGGTGATTCTCACTATGAAGGTGATAAGGAGATCTTGGAAGCTTTTATTGTGGCAATCCTCTCTACGAGGGAAATCAGAAGATATTTGTTTGAATATCTAGAGGAGATAGATGATTCCTTGTGCCATTTCAAGGAGAGGATGATGAATTTGATATTTATATGGTTCTAATTTCTGCATAGACCACCCTTACAAGTTTTCAGTCTATCGAAACTTGTCTTAATCTTTACCTGGATCGCTCTTTCAGGTTTTCAATCTAGTAGACTCATCTTTTCTTATTTTTTTCTTTTCTATTTATTTTTTTTATTTTTATTGAACAATGATGTAATGGGATGGATACTTGCTATATTCTACAGTTGGCATGCAATCAGTCAAGGTAAACATATGCATAAAGATTCAATAAGAATGACAATTCATTGATGAACTTAACAGGGTTATGAATGTTTTGAATGATTTCACTCCTGCCATTGATGAGCCCTTTAAGGTTCTCTAATCAATGTGCTTGCTTTTCTCTCGATGTCTTAAGTTTTATCTAAGCCACCCTTTTCTGGTTTTCAACTTAGCAGACTATTCTTTTTGTTTGTTGAAAAGAGGCCCTAATTTTTGCTCAACTAGTAGAGTGCTAATTGATAGGCTAATTACTTTTTATACTGCTTTTTACATGATTTATTTCTGTCACCTAGACGTGATAGCGTTTGAGCCTATCTTAGTGGATTCATGACTTTGACAACTTATTCATTTAGCATTTTCTGATTAATTTGTTGGCCGCTCTTATCGCTATGTTGGCTTCAGGTATACACAGTGATGAGAGATGATGCTTGATATTCGCCTTTTCAATTGTTCTCCCTGATTTCTTAACAACCAAATAGGGAATGAGTGATTTATCAGGGATTGAAGGCTCCTACATCAGACATAGCTTGATTCCATCAAACGTAAATAGGCATTGTCTAGTGGTACTCCTTCAATAGTGTGATGATAGGCCCACAAAGGGTGATGAGCTGCGTGATGAATTTGTTGACACATTGAAATGCTTGACTCCTTCTTTGTATCTTCGGCACTGGCGTCATGTTGGCCAACCTATCGAGTGTTTAACTACTTTGGGGAACTTATCTTTGATTTACTTTGTTGCCTCTATCTTGACTCCTCCGGCCCATTTTGGTCTCAATCGTATCATCTTTTGTTTGACTAACTTAATGGTCAGTGGAGATTTTGTGTTTGAAGATCTTTCTATCGACCTCTAGCATGTCTTTATGGGGTCAGGCAAACGCTATCACGTGTTGTCTAAGTACCTATGTTATCTCTCATTTTTCATCAAGAGTCAAATCATTTGAAATTATCATAGGGGATTCATTAATACCCAACTTAATATCATGCTATGATGTGTCATGCATGCTAAAAAAAATTATGATCATGTTCGCAAGAATGTGTGATGTCATTCGAAAATCAAGCAAGCAAGCAAAGTTCGACACATTCGAAGATTCAAAAGCCTCATTGACAGAGTTTATTAACATAAAAGAGTTTAAAATACTAATTATTACATTATTAACATCCTCATCCTCCATATGCGGAGGGTCTTCTTTCCCAATTATCACCTTTTCATATTAGTACTCATTAATTGGTTTCCCCGTGGGTGTGTCCAGAGATTCAATCCACTCAAGCTTCTCAGCTTTCTTGAAAACCTCATTGTAAGAAGTGAAAGTGTCAGTCCCGAGCCTTTATCGGTAGACTGGTAGTGCCCCGGCCAATAGCTTTACAATCATCTCAAAAAGACTAAGCTTATCCTTAAGTAGCACCTGAGTGGCCATCCACCTATTGTAGTAGGGTTTTAACAATTCATTGAGTCTTTGCTTAATGGCCTCGGGATGTTGTATGGTGGTCTTTATTTAAGAATTGAAGCCATATTGCTCTATTAGAGCCTTTGAGAGGTACTTCTAGTAATGAGCTATTTCCAAAGGCAGGTTGTTATACCATTCATTGGCTAGCCCTCCTAGTGTAACAATAAACAGCTTAGCCAGCATCTTATCCTCGATCCTCATAGTTCTCATCACAGTTTAGTAGTTGATCAAATGTGATCGGGGATCTCCTTCTCCCCCATACTTCTCTAATCTCAGCATTACAAAGTTTTTAGGAAGCCACTCATCATCATGTGCTACTGGAGGGACATGGTAGTAGTTTGGCTGGAAATTCTAGAGTTGGCTAGCGTGTGTAGCCAAAAATTGCTGCCATAATTCTGCTATGTTGGGAGGTAGATATTGGGGGACTATCCCATCAATCCCTTGCTGAAAATTGAGATGAGGAGGAGTGAACATTGTGGTCCTTTGGCTAAATTACCCTTGGGGGGATCGTGGTGCCTCTATGAGTGACCATAGAGTTTGGAGCAAACGGTGCCTGGGCCATGGTCGGATATTGAGGTGGTTGAGCTAAAATTTTTAAGCCCACAATGAAAAACGATGGGGCTCTCAAATTCTGAGGGATCGCCGGTTGCGAGGTAAAGTTCTAAGGTGATGGAATGAAACTAGATGAAGGTCTAGATTTTCTTACAGATGAAGTTGAGTGATGCCAACTCGGATGGAACGGACCTGAATCGACCAATTGTTGACCAACTTACCCCTGATTATAATGATTCTATGATTGAGCAACCCAGAAGGCATTAGCTTGCCTCAACCCTGAATGATCATTACCCCCAGAAGTTTGACCTATCTAAAACTGATCGAATAGTCCTAGACCTTGACTAAATTGATTCGGTGCTTGGGATAGCATTAACCCTATTTGGTCATGGTGGTATTGGGGTTGCAAGGTTCCTGCGCCAAATTGGGAAGTAGTGGCATGATTCCCAAATGGATAACCTGATGATAGGTGAGTATTAGGAGTAGAGTCTGAAGTACTGTTCTTTGGTTGATGTGGATGAAGGTTGAACTATAGCGCTTGAGCAAATTGATCACTGTAGAGAATGGCGCTTAGAGCGTTGGCCATTTCTGAGCTGGTGTTTAATGGGATTCATTGGACCATTGGCACCTCATGCAAAATCTGCTCGTCTGTCCCGTAACTATCTTGAGGATCCATCATCCTGAAACTCTGACCTGAACCAAAGACTGATCTCCGATTCGAACCAAAATTTGAACTTAAACCCGAACCCAAATCTGAACTTGAGTCTTTGCTGGAATCAATGTAAGGAATACCCTTTGATGAAAAGTTCTCTGGGAAAGCCACGATGGGGGAAATTCGCACGAGGCAAGAAGTCGGCCTCTTCCAAGCCTTAATCGAACAACTTCATTACGAAGTTTCCTCTCCAAGTATCATTTGTACTACCTGAGGATTGTCTTGAATTACCACTCTTGAATTGAACTTCTTCAATGTCTTCCTCGTCGGTTTGGTTTTCTTGATTAGAAGATTCTTGTGTCGGTATAAGCTTCCGTATCCTTACTTCATATGGTAAAAACGTAAACTTTCCTCCTTCTTCTTTAACTAATCCTGCTCTCTTTATATACACGCCTCCCATAAAATTAAATTTCTCCCTTGGATTATATTGGTATGGTAATTGATTCTTCACTCCCAAAATTATCCCATAAATCGTATTTTCACCTCTAACTCTAGCCTTTTTGTGTGTAGTCAGACTAGTGATGGACTCTAAAATATACATCGAAAACTTTGGTCGAAACTGCGCACTCCAGTATTTCCAAGTCTTTCACTGACACCTTTATTGTTTCATGTCAGAATTAAAGGATTTGAGAAATAAATTTGTGAATGTAGAGAAGGCTATTACTTTGGATGTTCTTATTGGACAAATGCTTAACATCATATCGATCTAATCCCGTTTGTCCAGATATTTGTCAACTCATAATCTTCATCTTTCTCAATATCGTCATAATTTTCTCCTAAACCAAACCATTTGATTAAATCCATCATTGTGAACTTATATTCTTTTCCTTCATTTATGAATTTCTTCTTCATAAAGTTTCCATCTTCAGCAAGAGTCACCAAGAATTCAAAGACCCATTCCTCGATAAAAGGAATTCGCATATTCACAAACTTCTCCAACCCAAATAGTGAAAAATATCTTTCTACTTCCGCGTGAATCCCAGCATCAATAGCAAAAGTAGGATCGTAGTAAATCGTACCGTGAAAATCGAAGTTCTTGATTCTCAAGTATCGTTCCACTTCTTCATCACTATAGATTGGGAAGGGACATCCATACTTATTTTGTTTGTTGATCAATCTGTTCTTCCCTTTAGTTGCTATAGACTTATTAGGAGCCATTGAAATAAACAAAGAAATAACAGTGTTTGATTTGAAAATTAGAGAAAACTTGATTTTGCAAAGTATTGTGATTAAGAATAAGAGTTTTTAGTGAAAACAAAACAGCAAAAGAAGTTATTTATAGAGAAATTAGGATAATCATTATCTTCCCAACGGATATATGATAAATATAATCGTTCGAATATAGTTGTTATAGCAATAACTACCGTGTAGATCGCACAAGTCACGATCATAAGAGTAAGTCGCGATCGTGACTTTCTCTTACTCAGAAATAGAAAGTTGAAATCAAATAGATCATGAGCATGATATATGTCACGATCGTGAAATGTTAAAATCCAAAAGTTTTTGTTCTTTTCCTTTATTTTTTTAAGATGCATCAACTTAAAAATAAAATAAAATCTACTATACTATACTATATATATATATATAATGAAAATATAAGAGATTTAGGGATCAATGGAGTTTTTCAACCCCTTGACTTCATAATCATGGATGAATTCCAACTTAACAACTTCTTAGATGCAAGCATCAATCAAGTCAAGTTTCATGCAAATATTTTCATCCATAGGATATTTATCAGCTTTGCCCATGTTAAATTCAACAGTATCATCTATCCTTAACTTAATTTTGCCTTTCGAAACATCTATCAATGCTTTGCCAGTATGCATAAAAGGTCTTCCTAAGATTATAGGACACTTTTCATCATATGCAAAATCTAGCACAACAAAGTCTGTTGGAAAAGCAAATTTATCTACCTTAACTAGCACATCTTCTATTACGCCATAAGGACATTTAATAGACTGGTCGACCTATTGCAAGACCATATTTGTCCTTTTAACTTCATCATCGAGTTTCAATTCTTTGAAGATCGAAAAAGGCATAAGGTTTATACTAGGCATAAGGTCACATAAACATTTTGGGAAAGAAATGTTTCCAAGTTTACACAGAATTGTGAAATTTCCTGGATCTTTTTGTTGGGTACGAATTGTTGCTGTTATTATTTTGGTACAATGTTTAGTTAATGATACTTTATATATTCCTTCTAAACTACGTTTTCGAGATAAAAGTTTTTTGATAAACTTACCGTAGTTAGGAATCTGAGTAATGGCTTCAATAAATGAGAGATTGATTTCTAGACCTTTAAGTTTGTTGATGAAATTAATGAATTGTTTATCCTCATTCTTCATCTACATTCTTTGTACAAATGGTGGCTGAGGAGGATTAACCTTTCTAGATTTAGGTTGTTCATCCATTCCTGCACTGGTATCAGATTTACTCAGATATTCATCCAGCACTTTAACAACATCATTAGCAAGAATACTAGAAGGATTTGGTTCATCTAGTAATTTATCACTACGAAGGGCTATAACATGCACATTTTCCTAAGGATTTCCTTCTGTTTTACTAGGTAGATGGCCTTCCCTCTAGATAGAATAGCACTCACTAATTGACCAACTTGTATCTCCAAATTATGAATGGAAGATGATTGATTTTTAAAAATTTTATCCATCTTATTCTCTAACTTTTTGTATCATTCTTCCGACTCTAATTTCTTATTACAAAACCCCCTCTAGAAACTTGTCAATTTTACTTGTTAATAACCCTATTCTATCAGTACTCTGGTAATTCTTTTGTTGATTATCACCATACTTCCAATTAGAATTTCTATAGCTATTTCCATTATTGTTATAAGTATCCCTTGACTTTGAACATAACTTAATTGCTCCCCTACACATGGGTTAAAGTTACACTTAAAAGCAGTGTGTCTAATTTGACCACAATTTTCACATGTCAAAGGGTTATTTTTACTTACATGCATGTTATCTATTTTGTTAGATAAAGAAAATATTTGTGCTTGCATAATAGAAATAGAATCTAATTCATGGACCTTTTTAACTAAACTAGAAGATGTAGATGCAGCATGTGAATGAGTAGGAATAGTAATACTTACTTATGCTCTTTCCACTTGCCACATACTATTGTTACTTGCCATATCTTCCAAAAGTTCAGAAGCTTCTTAACTAGTTTTCTTCATAAGAGATCCCGCAACCATAGCATCAATCATTCCCCTTGTAGCATGATCTATTCCATTGTAAAAAGTTTGCAGAATAACATTCTAGGGTAAACCATGGTGAGGACAAACTCATTGAAGTTCCTTATAATGTTCCCAGGCTTTGTATAAGGATTCACTATCTTTCTGGGTAAAGGAAGTGATTTCTTTAATGTGTCTTGCGGTTTTGGCTAAAGAAAAATATTTAGTCAGAAAGGCTTGGGCTAATTGGTTCTAGGTAGTGATTGAATTTGGGGGTAATGAATTCAAC
>CATIWQ010688058.1:0-15182 GCA_949673415.1 Euphorbia schlechtendalii
GCATGCGTCAATGTTTTCATGAAATTTCATCCCCGGAAATCAGTACGAGTTTTTTCAAGGTTGTCCTTAAAATCGACCTCTGAACCTTTTAGGGTGTGATAAACACGATATGACAAGAAAAGGCATGAGTAAATGTTTTAACGAAATTTCATTTACGGAAATCGGTGCAAGTTTTTTAAAGGTTGACCTTAAAATCGACGATTGGACCTTTTAGAGTGTGATGATGAAGATATGACCATAAAAGGCATGGGTCAATGTTTTCATGAAATTTCATTCCTGGAAATCGGTGCCAGTTTTTTCAAGGTTGTCCCTAAAATCGACCTTTGGACCTTTTAGAGTGTGATAAACACGATATGACCAGAAAAGGCACACGTCAATGTTATCACGAAATTTCGTTCCCGGAAATCGGTGCGAGTTTTCGAAGGTTGATCTTAAAATCGACCTTTAGACTATCTAAGAGTGAGAGAAACATGATATGACCACAAAAAATATGCGTTAAATTTCATTCCTTGAAATCGGTGCATGTTTTTTCAAGGTTGACCTTAAAATCTACCTTTGGATCTTTTAGCTTGTGAGAAACACGATATGGCCATAAAAGGCATGCATAAATGTTTTCACGGAATTTCGTTCCCGGAAATCGGTGCGAGTTTTTTCAAGGTTGACCTTAAAATCAACCTTTGGACATTTTAGAGTGTGATAAACACGATATGACCATAAAAGGTATGCGTCAATGTTTTCATGAAATTTCGTTGCTGGAAATCAGTACGAGTTTTTTCAAGGGTGACCTTAAAATCGACCTTTGGACCTTCTAGAGTGTGATAAACAGGATATGACTAGAAAAGGCATGAGTCAATGTTTTCACGAAATTTCTTTCGTAGAAATCGATGCGAGTTTTTTCAAGGTTGACCTTAATTTCGACCATTGGACCTTTTAGAGTGTGATGATCAAGATATGACCTTAAAAGGCATACGTCAATGTTTTCACGAAATTTCATTCCCGGAAATCGGTGCGAGTTTTTTCAAGGATGTCCTTAAAATCGACCTTTGGACCTTTTAGAGTTTGATAAACACGATATGACCAGAAAATACATGAGTCAATGTTTTCATGAAATTTTGTTCCCAGAAATCGATGCGAGTTTATTCAAGGTTGACCTTAAAATCGACCATTGGACATTTTAGAGTGTGAAAAACATGATATGACCGTAAAAGGCATGTGTCAATGTTTTCACAAAATTTCATTCCCGGAAATCGGTGCGAGTTTTTCAACGTTGACCATAAAATCGACCTTTTGACCATCTAAGAGTGTGATAAACATGATATGACCATAACATCATGCGTCAAAGTTTTCATGAAATTTCATTCACGGAAAGCGGTGCGAGTTTTTTGAAGGTTGACCTTAAAATCGACCATTCGACATTTTAGAGTGTGATGATCACGATATGACCATAAAAGCCATGCATCAATGTTTTCATGAAATTTCATTCCCAGAAATCGGTACGAGTTTTTTCAAGATTTTCCTTAAAATCGACCTTTGAACCTTTTAGAGTGTGATAAACACGATATGACCAGAAAAGGCATGAGTCAATGTTTTCACGAAATTTCTTTTGCGGAAATCGGTGCGAGTTTTTTAAAGGTTGACCTTAAATCGACCATTGGACCTTTTAGAGTGTGATGATCAAGATATGACCATAAAAGGCATGGGTCAATGTTTTCGTGAAATTTCATTCCCGGAAATCGGTGCGAGTTTTTTCAACGTTGTCCTTAAAATCGACCTTTAGACCTTTTAGAGTGTGATAAACACGATATGACCAGAAAAGGCATGCGATTGGTTTTCACGAAATTTCATTCTTGGAAATCGATGCGAGTTTTTTCAATGTTGACAATAAAATCGACCTTTGGACCATCTAAGAGTGTGATAAACAAGATATATCCATAAAAGCATGCGTCAAAGTTTTCACGAAATTTCATTCAGGGAAATCGGTGTGAGTTTTTTAAAGGTTGACCTTAAAATCGACCATTGGACCTTTTAGAGTATGATGATCACGATATGACCATTAAAGGCATGCGTCGATGTTTTCATGAAATTTCATTCTCGGAAATCGGTGCGAGTTTTTTAAATGTTGTTCTTAAAATCGACCTTTTGACCTTTAAGAGTGTGATGAACACGATATGAACATAAAAGAATTGAGTCGATGTTTTCACGAAATTTTATTCCCGGAAATCGACCGTTGGACCTTTTAGAGTGTGATGAACATGATATGACTATAAAAGGCTTGCGTCAATGTTTTCACGAAATTTTGTTCCCGGAAATCGGTGTGAGTTTTTTAAAGGTTGACCTGAAAATCAACCTTTGGACCTTTTACAGTGTGATAAACATGATATAACCATAAAAGGCTTGAGTCAATGTTTTCATGAAATTTCTTTCCCGGAAATCGATGCGAGTTTTTTCAAGGTTGACCTTAAAATCGACCTTTGGATATTTTAGAGTGAGATAAACACGATATGACCAAAAAAGGCATGTGTCAATGTTTTGATGAAGTTTCAATTCCGGAAATAGGTGCATGTTTTTTCAAAGTTCAGCTTAATATCGACCTTTGGACCTTTTAGAGTGTGATGAACACGATATGGCCATAAAAGGCATGCATCAATGTTTCACGAAATTTCGTTCCGGGAAATGGGTGCTAGTTTTTTCAAGGTTGACCTTAAAATCTACCTTTGAACCTTTTAGCGTGTGACAAACATGATATGGCCATATAAGGAATGCCTCAATGTTTTCACAAAATTTCGTTCCTGGAAATCGGTGTGAGTTTTTTCAAGATTGTCCTTAAAATTGACCTTTGGACCTTTTAGCGTGTGATAAACTCAATATGACAATAAAAGGCATGGGTCAATGTTTTCACGAAATTTCATTACCGGAAATCGATGGTAGTTTTTTCAAGGTTGACCTTAAAATCGACCTTTGGACCTTTTATAGTGTGATAAACACGATATGACCATAAAAGGCATGCGTCAATGTTTTCACGAAATTTAGTTCCCAGAAATCAGTGCGAGTTTTGTCAAGGTTGACCTTAAAATCGACTTTTGGAACATCTAAGAGTGAGATAAACATGATATGACCATAAAAGGCATGCGTTAAAGTTTTCACGAAATTTCATTCCGAGAAATCGATGCGAGTTTTTTCAAGGTTCACCTTGAATCGACCTTTGGACCTTTTAGCGTGTGATAAATACGATATGGCCATAAAAGGTATGCGTTGCGAGTTATTTTCAAGATTGTCCTTAACATCGACCTTTGGACCTTTTAGCATGTGATAAACACAATATGACCATAAAAGGCATGCTTCAATGTTTTCACCATAAAATCTACCTTTGGACCATTTAGAGTGTGATAAACACGATATGACCATAAAAGGCATGCGTCAATGTTGAAACAAAATTTCATTCCTGGAAATCGATGCAAGATTTTCAAGGTTGACCTTAAAATCAACTTTTGGACCTTTTAGAGTGTGATAAACATGATATGACCACAAAAGGCATGCGTCATTGTTTTCACGATATTTCATTCCTGGAAATCGGTGCGAGTTTTTTCATGGTTGACCTTAAAATTGACTTTTGGATTTTTTAGAGTGTGATAAACACGATATAACCATAAAAGGCATGCGTCAATGTTTTCATGAAATTTCGATCCCGGAAATCGGTGTGAGTTTTTTCAAGGTTGACCTTAAAATCGACCTTTGGACCATCTAAGAGTGTGATAAAAACGATATGTCCATAAAAGGCATGCGTGGTTTTCACGAAATTTTGTTCCCGAAAATCGGTGCGAGTTTTTGCAAGGTTAACCATAAAATCGACATTTGGAACATCTAAGAGTGTGATAAACACGATATGACCATAAAAGGCATGCGTCAAAGTTTTCACGAAATTTCATTTCCGGAAATCAGTGTGAGTTTTTTCAAGGTTGACCTTAAAATCGACCTTTGGAACTTTCAGAGTGTGATAAACACGATATGGCAACAAGTGGTATGCGTCAATATTTTCACGAAATTTCATTCCCGGAAATCGGTACATGTTTTTTGAAGGTTAACTTTATAATCGACCTTTAGACCATCTAAGAGTGTGAAAAACACGATATGACCATAAAAAACATGCGTCAAAGTTTTCACGAAATTTTGTTCCCGGAAATCGGTGCTAGTTTTTTCAAGGTTGACCTTAAAATCGACCTTTGGACCATTTTGCGTGTGACAAACACGATATGGCCATACAAGGCAAGTGTCAATATTTTCACAAACTTTCATTCCCGGAAATCGATGCGAGTTTTTTCATGATTGTCCTTAAAAATGACCTTTGGACGTTTTAGAGTGTGATAAACACGATTTGGCCATAAAAGGCATGCGTCAATGTTTTCATGAAATATCGTTCCCAGAAATCGGTGCGAGATTTTTCAAGGTTGACCTTAAAATCGACCTTTGGACCTTTTATAGTGTGATTAACACGATATGACCATAAAAGGTATGCGTCAATGTTTTCACAAAATTTCATTCCCGGAAATCGATGCGAGTTATTTCAAGGTTGACCTTAAAATCGACCTCTGGACTTGGGTCAAAGATTTCACGAAATTTCATTTCAGTAAATCGGTGCGAGTTTTTTCAATATTGACCTTAAAATCGACTTTTTGACCATTTTAGAGTGTGACAAACACGAAATGACCATAAAAGGCAAGGGTCAAAGTTTTCATGAAATTTCGTTCTTGTAAATCGGTGCTAGTTATTTCAAGATTGACCTTGACCTTTAGGCCATTTTAGAGTTTGATAAACACGATATGAACATGTAAGACATGCGTCAAAGTTTTCACAAAATTTCGTTCCAGTAAATCGGTGCGAGTTTTTTCAAGATTGACCCTAAAATCGACTTTTGGAAAATATTAGAGTGTGACAAACACTAAATGACCATAAAAGGCGTGGATTAAAAGTTTTCATGAAATTTCGTTCTAGTAAATCGGTGCGAGTTTTTTCAAAATTGACCTTAAAATCGACATTTTGACCATTTTAGAGTGTGATAAACACGATATGACCATAAATGGCATGGGTCAAAGTTTTCATGAAATTTCGTTCCTGTAAATCGGTGCGAGATTTTTCAAAACTTACTTTAAAATCAACCTTTAGACCATTTTAGAGTGTGATAAACAAGTTATGACCATAAAAGGCAAGGTTCAAAGTTTTCACGAAATTTCATTCCAGTAAATCTGTGCTAGTTTTTTCATGATTGACCCTAAAATCGTCCTTTGGACTATTTTAGAATGTGATTAACACGATATGACCATAAAATGGGACAAAGTTTTCACCAAATTTCGTTCACGGAAATCTGTGCGAGTTTTTCAAGATTGACATTAAAATCAACATTTGGACCATTTTAGAGTGTGACAAACACGAAATGACCATAAAAGGCATGGGTTAAAAGTTTTCATGAAATTTCATTCCCGTAAATCGGTGCTAGTTATTTCAAGATTAACCTTAAAATCGACCTTTAGACCATTTTAGAGTATAATAAAAACGATATGAACATATAAGGCATGCGTCAAAGTTCTTACGAAATTTCTTTCCTGCAACTCGAAGTGAGTTTTTTCAAGGTTGATCTTAAAATCGACCTTTGGACCTTTTTAGAGTATAATAAACACGACATGACCATAACAGGCATGCTTCAAAGTTTTCACGAAATTTCATTCCCGAAAATCGGTGAGTTTTTTAAATTTTGTGCTTAAAATAGACCTTTAGACCACTTAAGAGTGTGATGAACACAATATGACCATATAGGCATGCGTCAAAATTTTCACAAAATTTCATTCCCGAAAATCGGTGTGAGTTTTTTAAATTTGGTTCTTAAAATCGACCTTTGGACCATTTTAGAGTGTGATAAACAAGATATGACCATAAATGGCATGGGTCAAAGTTTTCATTAAATTTCATTCCTGTAAATCGGTGCGAACTTTTTCAAGGTTAACCTTAAAATCGACCTTTGGACTAGTTAAAATTGTGATAAACACGCTATGACCATAATAAAAGGCACGCGTCAACGTTTTCACGAAAATTCATTCACGAAAATCGGTGTGAGGTTTTTCAAGGTTTACCTTAAAATCGACCTTTGGACAATTTTAGAGTGTGATAAACACAATATGAACATATGTAGCATGCATCAAAGTTTTCACGAATTTTCGTTCATTGAAATTGGTGTGAGTTTTTTTCAAGATTGACCTTAAAATCGACCTTTAGACAATTCTAGAGCGTGATAAACATGATATGACTATAAAAGGCATGTGCCAAAATTTTTACGAAATTTCGGTCCCAGAAATCGGTGCTAGTTATTTCAAGATTGACCTTGAAATCGACCTTTGGACCATTTTAGAGTGTCATAAACACGATATGACCATAAAAGGCAAAGGTCAAAGTTTTCACGAAATTTTTTTCTAGGAAATCGGTGCGAGTTTTTTCAAGATTGACCTTAAAATCAACCTTCGGACCATTTTAGAGTGTGATAAACACTATATGAACTTATAAGGCATGCGTCAAAGTTTTTACGAAATTTCGTTCTTGGAAATCGGAGTGAGTTTTTTAAAGGTTGTTAATAAAATCGACCTTTTGACCTTTTAGAGCGTGATAAACACGATATGACCATAAAATGAATGTGTCAATGTTTTCACGAAATTTCGTTCACGGAAATCTGGGCCAGTTTTTTCAAGGTTGACCTTAAAATCGGCATTTGGTCCATTTTAGAATGTGATAAACACGATATGACCATAAAAGGCAGGCACCAAAGTTTTCATGAAATTTCATTCCAGGAAATCAATGCGAGTTTTCGGATCATTTAAGAGTGATAAACACGATATGACCATAAAGGCGTGCGTCAAAGTTTTTACGAAATTTCTTTCCAAAAATCATTGCATGTTTTTTCAAGGATTACCTTAAAATCGAGATTGAGACCATTTTAGAGTGTGATAAACACAATATGACAATAAATGGCATGGGTCAAAGTTTTCATGAAATTTCGTTACAGTAAATCTATGCATGTTTTTTCAAGATTGACCTTAAAATCGACTTTTGGACCATTTTAGAGTGTGACAAACACGAAATGACCATAAAAGGCATGGGTCAATATTTTCATGAAACTTCATTCCCGTAAATCGGTGTTAATTATTATATCAAGGTTGACCTTAAAATCGACTTTTAGACCATTTTAAAGTATGATAAACACGATATGAACATATAAGCCATGCGTCAAAGTTTTTACGAAATTTCATTCCTGGAAATCGGAGTGAGTTTTTTCAAGGTTGATCTTAAAATAGACCTTTGGACCATTTTAGTGTGTAATAAACATGATATTACCATAAAAGGCATGCGTCAAAGTTTTCTAGAAATTTAGTTCCCGGAAATCGGTGCGAGTTTTTTCAAGATTGACTTTAAAATCAACCTTTGGACCATTTTAGTGTGTGATAAACATGATATGAAAATAAAAGGCATGCGTCAAAATTGTTAAGAAATTTCGTTCCCGGAAATCGGTGCGAGTTTTTTCTTGGTTTACCTTAAAATTGACCTTTGGGCAATTTTTAGAGTGTAATAAACACGATATGACCATAAAAGGAATTGGTCAAAGTTTTCACAAAATATCGTTCCGATAAATCTGTGCAAGTTCTTTCAAGATCGACCTTAAAATTGACCTTTAAAACCATTTAAGAGTGTGATAAACACTATATGACCATAAAAGGCATGTGTCAAAGTATTCACGAAATTTCATTCCCGCAATTGGTGTGAGTCTTTTAAATTTTAAGCTTAAAATAGACCTTTGGATATTTAAGAGTGTGATAAACACAATATGACAATAAAGGCATGCATCAACGTTTTCATGAAATTTCGTTCGCGAAAATCTCTACGAATTTTTTCAAGGTTGACCTTAAAATCGGCCTTTGGACCATTTAAGAGTTTGATAAACTCGATATAACCATAAAGGAATGCGTCAAAGTTTTCACGAAATTTCGTTCCCTGAAATCGTTGCTAGTCATTTCATGGTTGACCTTAAAATCGACCTTTAGACCATTTAAGAGTGTGTTAAAACGATATGACCACAAAAGTCATGCGTCAAAGTTTTTATGAAATTTCGTTCCCGGAAATCGGTGCTAGTTTTTTCAAGATTGACATTAAAATCGATCTTTGGAACTTTTAGAGCACAATAAACATGATATGACCATAAAAGGAATGTGTCAAAGTTTTCACGAAATTTCATTCATGGAAATCCGGGTAAGTTTTTTCAAGGTTGACGTTAAAATTGGCATTTGGACAATTTTAGTGAAATTTCGTTCCAGGAAAACGGTGCGAGTTTATTAAATTTTTTGCTTAAAATAGACCTTTGGACCATTTAAGAGTGATATACACAATATGACACTAAAGGCATCGTTAAAGTTTTCACGAAATTTCTTTCCCGAAATCGTTGCATGTTTTTTCAAGGTTTACCTTAAAATCAACCTTTGGACCATTTTAGAGTGTGATAAACACAACATGACTATAAAAGGCATGCGTCAAAATTTTCATGAAATTTCATTAACGGAAATCTATGCAAGTTTTTTCAAGGTTGACCTTAAAATCGACCTTTGGACCATTTAAGAGTGTGTTAAAAACGATATAACCACAAAAGGCATGCGTCAATGTTTTCACGAAATTTCATTACCTGAAAATGGTGCGAGTTTTTTTAAGGGTTTTACTTAAAATCTATCTTGGGACTATTTTAGAGCGTGATAAACATGATATAACCATAAAAGGCATGCGTCAAAGTTTTTACGAAATTTCGTTTATGGAAATAAGTGCTAGTTTTTTCTAGTTGACCTTAAAATTGACCTTTGGACCATTTTTGTGTGGGATAAACACGCTATGACCTTAAAAGGCATGGGTCAACGTTTTCTTGAAATTTCGTTCTTGTAAATCGGTGCGAGTTTTTTCAAGATTGACCTTAAATTCGACATTTGGACCGTTTTAGAGTGTCATAAATATGATATGACCATAAATGAATGCGTCAAAGTTTTCACGAAATTTCGTTGATGGAAATCAGTGCTAGTTTTTTCAAGGTGGACTTTAAAATCGACCTTTGAACCATCTTAGAGTTTGATAAACACAATATGACCATAAAGGAATGCGCCAAAGTTTTCACGAAATTTCGTTCATAGAAAAATAATGCGAGTTTTTTCAAGGTTGACCTTAAAATCGGCAATTGGGCCATTTTATAGTGTGATAAACATGATATGACCATAAAAGACATGCGTCAAATTTTTCAAAAAATTTCGTTCACAGGAAAATCGGTGCGTGTTTTTTCACGGTTGAACTTAAAATCGGCATTTGGACCATTTTATAGTGCGATAAACACGATATGACCATAAAAGACATGGGTCTAAGTTTTCGTGAAATTTCATTCACGAAAATCGGTGCGAATTTTTTCAAGGCGGACCTTAAAATCGACCTTTGCACCAGTTAAGAGTGTGATGAACACGATATGACCATAAAAGGCATGTGTTAAAGTTTTCACGAAATTTCATTCCCGAAAATCGGTGCTTCTTTTTTCAAGATGGACCTTTAAATGGACCTTGGGACCATTTTAGAGTGTCATAAACACGATATGACCATAAAAGACTTGGTCAAAGTTTTCACGAAATTTCATTCTCGGAAATCGGTGTGATTTTTTTAAATTTTGTTCTTAAAATTGACTTTAAGACTATTTTAGAGTGTGATAAACATGATATGACCACAAAAGGCATTCGTCAAAGCTTTCACTAAATTTCTTTTCACTGAAATCGGTGCGAGTTTTTTCAAGGTTTACTTCAAAATTGACCTTTGGACCATTTTAGAGTGTGATAAACACGATATGACCATAAAAGCCATGCATCAAAGTTTTCACGAAATTTTGTTCTCGAAAATCGGTGACTTTTTTCAACATTGACCTTAAACTCGACCTTTAGACCTTTTAGAGCGTGATAAACACGATATAACCATAAAAGGCATGTGTCAAAGTTTTCAAGAAATTTCGTTCAAAGAAATCGGTGCAAGTTTTTTCAAGATTTAACATCAAATCGACATTTGGACCATTTTAGAGTGCGATAAACATGATATGACCATCAAAGGAATGGGTCAAAGTTTTCAAGAAATTTCATTCACAGAAATCGGTGCTAGTTTTTTCAAGGATGACCCTAAAATCGACCTTTGGACAATTTTAGAGTGGGATAAACATGATATAACCAAAAAAGGCATGCGTCAAAGCTTTTACAAAATTTCGTTCACGGAAATCGGTGCGAGTTTTTTCAAGGTTGACCTTAAAAAATTGACCTTTGGACCATTTTAGTGTGTGATAAACATGATATTACCATAAATGGCATGGGTCAAAGTTTTCACTAAATTTCGTTCTTGTAAATCGCTGGGAATTTTTTAAAGATTGACCTTAAAATAAACCTTTGGACCAATTTAGAGTGTGATAAATACGATATGAACATAAAAGGCATGCGTCAAAGTTTTTACGAAATTTCATTCCTGGAAATCGGTGCGTGTTTTTTCAATGTTGATCTTAAAATCGACATTTAGACGATTTTAGAGTGTGATTAACACGATATGACCATAAAAGGCATGGGTCAATGTTTTCACGAAATTTCATTCCCGGAAATCAGTGCGAGTTTTTTCAAGGTTGACCTTAAAATCGACTTTTGGACCTTTTAGAGCGTGATAAACATGATATGACCATAAAAGGTTTGCGTCAAAGTTTTGAAGGTACTTCGTTCACGGAAATCCATGCTAGTTTTTCAAGGTGGACCTTAAAATCTACCTTTGGACCATATTACAATGTGATAAACATGATATGACCACAAAGGGATGGGTCAAAGTTTTCATGAAATTTTGTTTCCGTAAATTTGTACTAGTTTTTTCAAGATTGACCTTAAAATCAACCTTTGGACCATTTTAGAGTGTGATAAACATGATATGACCATAAAAGAGGCATGCATCAAAGTTTTCACGAAATTTCGTTCACCGAAATCGTTGCCAGTTTCTTCAAGCTTTACCTTAAAATAAACGTTTGGAACGTTTTACAGTGTGATAAACATGATATGACCATAAAAGACATGGGTCAAAGCTTTCACGAAATTTCATTTCCGTAAATCTGTACTAGTTTTTTCAAGATTGACCTTAAAATAAACCTTTGTTCAATTTTAGAGTGTGATAAAAATGATATGACCATAAAAGTCATGCATCAAAGTTTTTACGAAATTTTGTTTACAGAAATCGGTACGAGTTTTTTTAAGGTAGACCTTAAAATTGACCTTTGGACCATTTAAGAGTGTGATAAACACGATATGACCATAAAAGGCATGGGTCAGTGTTTTCATGAAATTTTGTTCCCTGAAATCTGTGCGAGTTTTTCCAAGATTTACCTTAAAATTGACCTTCGGACCATTTTACAATGTGATAAACACGATATAACCTTAAAAGGCATGTGTCAAAGTTTTCACGAAATTTCGTTCATGAAAATCGGTTAGTGTTTTTTCAAGGATGACCTTATAATCGACCTTTGGACAGTTTAAGAGTGTGATAAACACAGTATGATGATAAAGGCATGCATCAAAGTTTTCACGAAATTTCATTCTCGAAAATCGGTGCCACCCTTTTCAAGGTTGACCTTAAAATCAACCTTTGGACAATTTCAGAGTGTCATAAACATGATATGACCATAAAAGGAATGAGTCAAAGTTTTCACAAAATTTTGTTCACGAAAATCGGTGCGAGTTTTTTCAATGTTGACCTTAAAATCGATCTTTAGACGTTTTAGAGCGTGATAAACATGATACGGTAGTAAAAGGAAGGCATCAACGCTTTCACGAAATTTCGTTCACGGAAATCAGTGTGAGTTTTTTAAATTTTGTGCTTAAAATAAACCTTTTGACTATTTTTGAGTGTCATAAACATGATATGACCACAAAAGGCATGCGACAAATTTTTCATGAAATTTCAATCACGGAAATCAGTGCAAGTTTTTTCAAGATTTACCTTAAAATTTACCTTTGGACCATTTTATAGCGTGACAAACACGATACGACCATAATAGGCATGGGGTCAAAGTTTTCACGAAATTTCATTCTCGTAAATCGGTGCAAGTTTTTTCAAGATTAAAAAAAAATCAACCTTTGAACCATTTTAGAGTGCGATAAACACGATATGATGATAAAAGGCAAGGGGTTAAAGTTTTCACGAAATTTCATTCCCGTAAATCGGTGCGAGTTTTTTCAAGATTTAACTTAAAATCGAACTTTGACCTTTAAGAGTGCGGTAAACACGATATGACCATAAACGGCATAGGTCAATGTTTTTAGGAAATTTTGTTCCTCGAAATCTATGCGAGTTTTTTCAAGATTTACCTTAAAATTTATCTTTGGACCACTTTACAATGTGACCAAAACGATATGACCATAAAGGCATGCGTCAAATTTTTCCTGAAATTTCGTTCCCGAAAATCGGTGCTACTTTTTTCAAGATTGACCTTAAAATCAGCCTTTGGACAATTTTAGAGTGTCATAAACACGATATGACCATAAAAGGCACGAGTCAAAGTTTTTACGAAATTTTGTTCCCGGAAATCGGTGCGAGTTTTTTCAAGGTTGACCTTAAAATCGAACTTTGGACCTTTTAGAGCATGATAAACATGATGTGGCAGTAAAAGGCATGCGTCTAAGTTTTCACGAAATTTCGTTCACGATAATCGGTGCGAGTTTTTTCAAGCTTGACCTTAAAATCGACCTTTGGACCATCAAGAGTGTGATAAACATGATATGACCATAGAGGCATGCTTCTATGTTTTCACGAAATTTAATTCCCGGAAATCGATGCGAGTTCTTTCAAGGTTGACCTTAAAATTGAACTTTGGAACTTTTAGAGCATGATAAACTTGATATGACCATAAAAGGCATGTGTCAAAGTTTTCAGGAAATTTTGTTCTAGGATATCGGTGAGAATTATTTCAAGGTGGACCTTAAAATCGACCTTTAGACCATTTTATATTGTGATAAACACTATATGACCATAAAAGGCATGAGTCAAATTTTTCACGAAATTTCGTTTACGAAAATATTTACGTGTTTTTTCAAGGTTGACCTTAAAATTGACCATTGGACATGTTAAGAGTGTGATAAACAAGGTATGACCATAAAAGGCATGCGTCAAACTTTTTATGAAATTTGGCTCCCGGAAAACGGTGTGAGCTTTTTCAAGGTTGACCTTAAAATCGACCTTTGGTCCTTTTAGAGTGTGATAAACACGATATGACCATAAAAGGCATTCGTCAAAATTTTCACGAAATTTCTCACCTCGAAAATCGATGCGAGATTTTTCAATGTTAACGTTAAAATCAACCTTTGGACCTTTTAGAGGGTGATAAAAATGATATGACCATAAAAGGAATGCGTCAATGTTTTCATGAAATTTCGTTCCCTAAAATTGGTGCGAGATTTTTCAAGGTTAACCATAAAATTGGCATTTGGACCATTTAAGAGTATGATAAACACGTTATGAGCATAAAAGGCCTGATTCAAAGTTTTCACGAAATTTCACTCCTTGAAATCGGAGTGAGTTTTTTCACGTAATTTTGGTGTGTGATAAACACGATATGATAATAAAAGGCATGCATCAATGTTTTCATGAAATTTCGTTCATAGAATTTGGTGCGAGTTTTTTCAAGGTTTACCTCAAAATCAACCTTTGGACCATTTAATAGTGTGACAAACATGATATGACCATAATGGCATGCGTCTAAGTTTTGATGAAATTTCATTCCCGGAAATTTGTGCGAGTTCTTTAATGTTGACTTTAAAATCGACGATTGGACGTTTTAGAGCTTGATAAACACGATATTACCATAAAAGGCATGTGTCAAAGTTTCAAAAAATTTTGTTCACTGAAATCAGTGCGAATTTTTTCAAGGTGGACCTTAAAATCGATCTTTGGACTATTTTAGAGTGTGATAAACATGATATGACCATAAAAGGCATGCGTCATATTTTCATGAAATTTTATTTACTGAAATCGTTGTGAGTTTTTTCAAGGTGGACCTTAAAATCGACCTTTAGACAATTTAAGAGTGTGGTAAAGACGATATGAACATAAAAGGCATGGGTTAATGTTTTCAGGAAATTTTGTTCCCGGAAATCAATGCGAGTTTATTCAATGTTGACCTTAAAATTTACCTTTTGACTAGTTAAGTGTGTGATAAACATGATATGAACATATAACGCATGCGTCAAAGTTTTTACGAAATTTCATTCCCGGAAATCGATGCGTGTTTTTTCATGGTTGACATTAAAATCGACCTTTTAACCTTTTAGAGTGTGATAAACACGATATGACCACGAAGGCATACGTCAAGGTTTTCACGAAATTTCGTTCTCAAAAATCGGTGCGAGTTTTTTCAAGGTTTACCCTAAAATCGACCTTTGCACCATTTTAGAGTGTGATAAAAATGATATTGACCATAAAAGGCATGCGTCAACGTTTTCACAAAATTTAGTTCCAGGAAATCGGTGTGAGTTTTTTAAATTTTGTGCTTAAAATTGCTCTTTAGACCATTTTAGAGTGTGATAAACATGATATGACCATAAAAGGCATGCATCAAAGTTTTCACGAAATTTCGTTCAAGAAAATCGATGCGAGTTTTTTTAAGATTAACCTTAAAATCAACCTTTGGACCATTTTAGAGTGTGATAAACATGATATGAACATAAATGGTATGCGTCAAACTTTTCACGTAATTTCGTTCACGGAAATTGGTGAGAGTTTTTTCAAGGTTGACCTTATAATCGACCTTTGGCCATATTAGAGTGTGATAAACATGATATGACCATAAAGGCATACGTCAAAGTTTTCACGAAATTTTATTCACGGAAAATCTGTGCGAATTTTTTCAATGTGGACCTTAAAATCAACCTTTGGACCATTTTAGAGTGTGATAAACACGATATGACCATAAAAGGCATGGGTCAACAATGTTTTCACGAAATTTCGTTCCCGAAAATCGGTTAGATTTTTTTGATGTTGACCTTAAAATTGATCTTTAGACCAGTTAAGAGTGTGATAAACATGATATGACTATAAAAGGCATGGGTCAAATTTTTACGAAATTT
>CATIWQ010688364.1:0-34745 GCA_949673415.1 Euphorbia schlechtendalii
CCAATTACACCGATCAGGTATTCTCTCTATCCCTCCGCTCTTTTCATGTGATAACATTGGTTATACAAGAAATCACCAATTATTTTTATTTTTTTATATTTTAATTTTTTATTTTTTTGTATTTTTTATTTAGTTAAATAAATTCTAAATTAAATTAAATAATTTTATTAGTAACGAGGAGGATTCCAATTCAGACACGTCAGGATACTTGAAAATGTGTGATTCAAGGATAAAATCCCGTAAAAGCCGTCATCATCGAACGCGCGAGCTGGTACAAAATCCCGTGCTCACAACTGTGCAGGGTATGCATTCATTAGATGACTACCGTGGGTGGCCAAAAACTATTGCCACAATTCTTCCATGCCTGGTTGTTTGAGGATGGCATTCTCGTTGCTTGAATAAAAACCATATTACCCCTGGGGGAAGGTAATTCCCCTTAAAGTTACCGCGAAGTTGGGCAGCTAAGGGGTAGCCTAGAATTGTGAGGAAAATGGCGCACTCCAATTAGGGATAGATTGTTAGGCCACTCCTTGATAAAAATGCCTTGGTACGAATGTTGGCTGGCCAAGTTATCCCGAAAAGAAGTGATTCTATGAATGCTGCTAGAAAGGATTGGGAAAGCCATATCTGAGTTGACCATCTTGAGCCTGATTCTGGTTTAGCTGACTTTATCCTGCCCCGAACTGGTACAAGGCAGTAGGAGCTGGGTGCATCATATGAGAAGTGGAAGGTCCCCATGTTCTAAGCTGACTATTTGGACCGTCGAAGATAAGTGTGGCCTTCAGGTTGGAAACCACATCATGACCCCTCCTAATGTGCTGGTGAATAAGCGATGCTAGTTGTTTGCTATTTGCAAATGCTGTCAGGGAAGCTACAATCTCGACGCTTACCGATGACTGATGTGTTTGCTGAAAGTTTTTTCTTATAAGGAAAGGGTGATCCTCCCCCGTACCTTCTTCTTGTGGATTAACCATGAAAGACGCACACTAAGTTGAATCTCAATCAGAACCCGATTCCTCACTTAAGTCAATGTACGGAACCCCCTCTAGATTGGCCACGATCGGAGAAATGCGGACCATGCAGTGAGCAGGCCTTTTCCAAGCCCCTTTAATACACAAGTAGAAGATCAGACCATGCATGTAAGATTCATTATGTGATTCATGAAAAATGCGTGAGATGTTTAATGTTGTGCCTGCATTCACAAAGGGTTAACATGCCATGGTGTGAAGTAAATAATATGTTTGTCAGTCCATTTGAAATAAACAAGTTAGTCATTAGGTAAAAATAAAAATACGTGAAAATAAAAGTCCAACACCTAGGGTTGGATTTGAGATCTGTACGATGCCTGTGTGACATCTTAGCATGAGTGGTATAAATTAGGTGACTAAGTTACCCATGTGGTAATAGGTTAGTAGCTTGAGATTTCATACTATGACTAGATCTCATGGAATGAGGAGGTCGAATTTGGTTTTGGGTAAGCAGTGTGACATACCCTAATAAAACCGAGAAAATAACTACCGTATGTAGCTATTAAATGACTGGTTTGGTTATTTTACCCAATTAGGGTGGAGTTTTGGATTCCAGTATTGGTTATCACTTTTTGAGGGTATGTGGTGATGCATGAATCATTGCCCCGTGTGAGCAAATTGTTTGGGTATTAGGCGTATACCCTTGAGGATAGGTAAGACTTAAAAAGAGTTCACTTCGTGTGGGCTTAGGTTCGGATGTCAGCAAGGACACTACGAAATGTGGGAAAAATGATTTGGGTAGGTATTTACCCTCTTTAGGCTATGTGGCATGTGTAATTTCCCTATGTAGGCTGTGAGTTGGATGTCGACTGGAAATCTCATAGGTGGTGTGTGGGATATAATATTCCCCCTTGTGGGCATATCATAGGTAATGTGTTGAATGTGCTATTGCCCCTTGTGGGCTAAGTGTCAGATGTCAAGTGGTCATCATGCAAGTAATTTGTGGGATATATTATTGCCCTTGTGGGCATCTCATAGGTAATGTGTTGGATGTGTTATTATCCCTTGTGGGCTAAGTTTCGGATGTCAAGTGGACATCATGTAATAAAAGAAAGGTATGTTCGCCCTGTATCGGATGTCAAGTGGTCATCTCACCGAAAAGGGGTAAATGATGTTTCATGACTCTAATTGGTTCATGTTGTCCTAGGGTAACACGATCTCGAGTGTTATCTAATCCTAAGTGTATGTGACATCGATTTGGCATCATGATGATGAGAATCATTTTAACATTATGAGTGTGTGCATTCATGTGTCTGCACTAAGATTCGTGGTTAGCACGTGACATTTGTACAATGATAAATTGAAAATAGTAAACACGTAGCACATAGCATGTAATGTCCAAACTTCCAACCATATAACTCCCGCGCTTAGGGTTTCTGGCTAGTCTCTATCCTAAGTTTAGTTCATCTTAATACCATGAAGATACCAAGGAGCGCACCTGCAAGAAAAATATAATGCATGGTCGTTTGTTGGGTAACACCCTAGGGAAAATGCCTATGGTTTATTTACATGGGGTTTGTAAATGGGTTGTTAATGTAGAAGGTTCTTGTTGCACTAAAATAAACTCTAAACCTCTCCCCAAATGGGTTTTAACGAGGGAGGTATATGAGACATGGCAACAAGTGCTCCACTCGCCTAAGTACTATCTTTTCTCAGGGAGGCAGATTAGTACAAGAGAAAGCTTTGCGGTAATAGAGTACCTTAGACTTACGAGCTAATCCCCTCTATTGCAATGTGAAATTATGAATATGTCATAATTAAGAAAATACCAAAATATAAAACCTTTTTAAAAAAAGATTAAGTAAAATCCCCAGTAGAGTCGCCACTGTGAGCGGATGACACGGATGCGATGGGCCGAGAGAGCACAAACGAGATGCGCGGTCCACTAGGGTGTTTTTGTGAAATTAAAATGTACCGGGTCGGATTAGCTCTTCCAGGAATTAAAGTCCTGTGAAGATTAACGTTCGGGGGATGGCCCACAAAGACATAGAGATTAGGGTTTACAATAAGTTGATTACTTCGTATTGGATCACATTATATTACATCTACAGAAAACCGTGTTTCTTAATTATGCATATTCGAACTTATGTCAATTTTCTATTCATAATGTATGATTTAACGCACATGTGAAAAGCAGTAAATACATACATAGTATAGTAATTAAATGCGGAAAAATAAACTAATAAATTACAAAACCTCGGGGGATGCAACTACTCGCCTAATCTATTAATTACATTTCCTTTAAAAATAATTAAAATTGCAATACCCGAAGGCAAATAAAATCCTAGGAATACATCTAACCTAATCTACCTACATCCACAAAGGTTAGCACAGGGTATAACACAACATAAATTTACACGTATGTTCGATTTGATTTTGAGAAGGCCTGTGTGGCCCAATTAATATATTGGCAGTTAAAAATTCTCATCTTGGAAGAAAATAATTCGTTATATTTACCAATAAGTTGCTCATTTTTATTAAATGAAAATGACCACATGGCAAATATGTGAGGTTTGTTATCCAGGAATAATTTTTATTCCCTTCGTGAGGTAATCTAACATATATTTAATTACAAAAGTACATAAATTAAATAAATTAAAAGAAAAGGTAAAAACATAAAAGAAGGTTACATAATAAAATAAATAAATAAATTAAATAAATAAATAAAAGGAATTAATAAAGTAAAATTTAAAGAATAAAAAGAATAAAATAAATCCTAAGTCAATGACGAAAATCGAGTTCGTCTCAGAATTCAAGAGAACAAATATCATTATATAATTCAATGGATAAAGCAGCTCTAAGAACTCAAAGGCTTACCCTTTTATAGCGAATCCACGTCGACAAATCTGCTTGATTTCCGAGAGTGCTCCTCATTCTTTTTTGTTTGGTTTTTATGTGAAAATAATTTTTGTTTATCCTAAAAATAATCAGACTCGGAATCCAAAATTTGTTTTAGGTCCGAGATTATTTGAGGATTTTTTAGAATAAGATGGAAGAAAATTGGTTTGAAAATAATAAAGTTCAGAATCTAAACGTGTTTTTTAACCTGAATATAATTAAAGAATTTCTAAAAAATATGTAAGAAAATCAAAATAATTTTATCAAGAAAAATAAATTTTTTTT
Organism: Euphorbia schlechtendalii; assembly: GCA_949673415.1. NCBI lineage: Eukaryota > Viridiplantae > Streptophyta > Magnoliopsida > Malpighiales > Euphorbiaceae > Euphorbia > Euphorbia schlechtendalii. The sequence goes on from CATIWQ010688364.1 coordinate 4,152, forward strand.
ATCGATAAAACAGAAAATATTTTTTTTGGAATTCCATCGAAAAGGAAAAGAATTTCTTTCAATAATTTTTCAATCCCTCAAGATAATTATTTTTTTCTGTCAAAATTTTCTCCTTTCCACTGAAAATTCCCCTATTTATAGGCGGAATTTTTCTGGCACCTTTTAATGGTACCATTAATTTTAATTATTTATTTAGTTCATATTGTTGTTCTATTCAAGTACCATTTTTTTTCCTATCTATATTTATTTTATTCCTTCTTCATTATATATTTTCCATTTCTTTCATTTCCTTTCCCCATATATATATATATATATATATATATATATATATATATATATATATATCTTAAAAAACAATTTAATTAAATTATTCTGAATCCTTAAACATTTATTTACGTTTTTAAAAATATTTTAAGCCTTTAAATATTCATTTTAAGGTTTTAAAATATTTTTATACGGTCCCAAATATTTATTTAGGGTCCAAAATAATTTTTTTCATGAGGAGAGCTTCCATTTGAAGATCATTTTGACAATCAAAACTTGTGTGATTCAAGGATAAAATCCCGAAAAGTCGTCATCATTGAACGCGCGATCTAGTACAAAATTCCGTGCTCACAAGGTCCTTGTGACCCGCGCGGCTAACCTGATAAACATGGGATGGGTTTTATCCCATCCCATGTATAACACTCCCCCTTTTCTCTATAAATAGGCCTCAAACCCCTCTCATTATTCACACCTGAAAATAGCTTTAAGCTAAGATTTTATCGTTGGATTCAACCTTCTATTCTTCCTTTGTAGTTCGAGATCCTCCACGAGTTTCTCCAAATAATCGAAGAATTCTTATTGAAGACTCTTTCTCAGGTGAGCCTTCGGGATTATTTTCGAGTTGGTTTTTGATTGGTCTAGCAACTACTGTCTACTAACGGATTCCTCCTCCTAGTTTGGTCAATGAAGATCTACGTGGATCAATCGTAGAGGCTCTCCTAGTTTGGAAGCTCGTGCTAACAAAGTGCTGCCAAATTACTCAAAGGGAACACCGCTACCAAAAGAGAGAAAGCACGCATCAACTGGTAATGCTTCAATCTTTAAATGCTAGGTTTCTTTTATAAGCTTTATAAACCTAAAAGTATCTATGGAACATTTTAACTTAGATTATATCAATCATGGCATGCTTAGGAGATCTTTAGGTTAATTTTAAGTTTTGAAATTCCACCTTGTAAAGATTGTATGTTCAATTACTATCTTGATTAACCAGTAGTTGTATCAAAAGGGTACAGTTAAAAAGAAGGCATTGACTATGATGACACCTTTTTCCCGGTGGCCATGCTAAAGTCTATCAGAATACTCCTTTCCATCACCGATTATTACGCTTATGAGATTTGGCAGATAGATAAGAAGATAATATTCCTTAAAGGGAATCTGGACAGGGATGTGTATATGGCACAACCCGAGGGTTTTACATCCAAGGATGGCTCTAAGGTATGCAAGTTGAAGAAGTCCAGTTATGGACTTAAGCAAGCATCGAGGAGTTGGAATATTAGGTTCAACGAGACAATCCGAGAAATCGGCTTTGTGTCAAACGCTAATGAGCCATGTGTATATAAGAAGGCTAGTGGGAGTGTGATTGTTCCCTTGTATTATATATCGATGACATATTATTAATAGGAAATTATTTTCCTTTTCTTCAGACAGTTAAGTCATGGTTGTCAAAGAAGTTCTCCATGAAAGACCTGGGAGAAGCGGCTTTTATACTTGTTATTAAGATTTACCGAGATAGATCCAAAAGGCTAGTTGGTCTTTCACAAAGTACATACACAGATAAGGTTTTAGCTAGATTTAGCCTTGAGTAGTCAAGAAAGGGTTATCTCCCAATGTCTCACAGGATTAACCTTTCTCAATCTAAGTGTCCGAGAACATAAGATGTGAGACTACGTATGAATGGAATACCCTATGCCTCAGCGATAGGGTCCATCATGTATGCTATGGTATGCACTCGACCTGATATCTCACATGCATTGAGTGCCACGAGCATATTTCAATTTGACCCATATCCTCAAGTACTTACGCAAGACTTGGGATATGCTTTTAGTATATGGAGAAGGTGATCTCACTTTGAAGGGATACACTGACGTGAGTTTTCAGTCTGACGGGGATGATTATAAATCCCAGTCAGGTTATGTGTTTAAGTTAAATGGAGGGGCAGTTGTTTGGAAGAGTTTCAAACAAGATACGATTGTCGATTCAACCACAGAATCTTAGTACATAGCTGCTTCAGAAGCGAATAACCAAGTTGTTTGGCTTGAGGGATTTATTAGTGATCTCGGTGTGGTATCAAACATTGTAAATCCAATAGCGGTTTAATGCGATAACAATGGGGCTATTGCTCAGGCAAAGGAACTACAATCTTGCTAGAAAAAGGGACATTTACTTAGAAAATACAATCTCATTCGAGAGATAGTAGCCAAGAAGGATATAAGCTTTGAACATGTCCCAATGGATCAGAATCTAGCGAATGGGCTAACTAAACCATTGACTCAAGTTAAACATGACCAGCATCTTCACGAGTATAGTATGAGGCACATGGGCAAATGACTTCAGTGTAAGTGGGAGATTGTTAGACATGATGTATGCCCTAGAGGCAATTAGGGCTGTATATCTTTATTAGTTACAATGTATAAACGGTTTCGAATTATTATTAATAATAATTAAGCATCTTCCTTACTTATAAGTGCTTTCTGTTTATTAATGTATCTCGCTGGTGTCATATATATATAATATTTAATATGTATATGGGCATTGATGAGACAAAGTCCATGATTACTTCATAGCGTAAAAGTGCGTGGACATATTGGGAGCTATGTGGTGTGAGAACAGCACATACGTGTCACTATGAATAGTCTAAATATCCCTAGTTTTAGTTTCATTGAGACTCGACATCAATGGAACAGACAAACTAGCATGTGTAGGATTACTCCTTGGATTAGATCCAAGCAGTCGATTTCATGAGTTGAAGGTGGTATCTTGAGTTAACACATGAATGTATTCATGTAATACATTGGAGACCACTATGAGACAGACACTCGAAAATTACTATATCTGTGCGTTGGTGTCAGTCTTATTGCAATAGCAGTACAAGTATACTCAAACCTGAGATACCGGTTACCTTATGTAGGAGTTGCTATATTTTAGGTCATACTTATTCATACTCTGGCGATCAGGATGACACGGATGATTACGGGTATAGCGATTATCACATGTTGGAAAGCTGTGTAGACAAGATGGGATCCATCACTCCTAATATAGTGATATAATGGGAGATCTACCTTAGGGCCCCTAGTTGAAGTGACACACCCATAAACCTCTGATCAAAGTATAAGATTGATAGAACGAGTTTCTAGTCAATCTTGATACATAATGGTTGAGTGGTGTTCTTCGTAAACAAGTTTAATTCCAGGATAGCTATGGCTATTACTTGAGCTAACACTTAATCCGAGCTCAATAAATTGGATGGTGCTTAACCTGAATAAAGGAGTGTATTGTATTGGTTACTACTGCAGAACCGGATCAAGTCACAAGCATGTGACATTCCACGTATCGGGATATCATATGCCTTTGCTAGAAAGCCCATTTGGTAGTCTAGAGCTATCGAGTTCCATATCGATCTGGAACACTGAGCCTAAAGGTTCCTAAATAGGAAGCCAAGTTTAGGTTAACCTCTAGTGGCTCTATACTTTGAGATTCTATGAGGTCACACACTTTGGGTCTTTATCTGACTAAGTAAAAAACCTATAGACTGGGTCTATACCGAAAATAGAAGTTATCGAATCCTTAAGAAGAATTATTAATTAGTTGAACCGAATTAATAATTAAAAGGAATAAGGAGAAAATAGGGAAAAAGGCTATCGAAGCGAGCAAGGGATTTATCCCGTTGTGAGTGGGCCCCAAATGAACACAGGATGTTCGGAGTGGGGCCCGCGAGGCTGCCCCGTGAGCTAGCGGCTCACGGGGACAGGTTGCGCATAAGCCCGCAAGCTGGGCCTGCAGGAAGGTTCACAAGCCAATTAGGGCTTGCCTTGTGAAGCAACTCGCGGCTCCTTGTGACCCGCGCAGCCAACCCAATAGACATGGGATGGGTTTTATCCCATCCCATGTAGTTGTTGAGGGGGAGTCTAAAACTCCCCCTTTTCCCTATAAATAGGCCTCAAATACCTCTCATTATTCACACCTAAAAATAGCTTTAAGCTAAGATTTTTTTTCTCTAGATTTGATTTCTATTCTTCCTTTGTAATGTGAGATCCTCCACGAGTTTCTCCAAATAATCAATGAATTCTTATTGAAGGCTCTTTCTCAAGTGAGCCTTCGGGATTATTATTCGGTTTGTTTTCGAGTGGTCTAGCAACTATTGTCTACTGAATGGTTTCTCCTCCTTAAGGTTTTGGTCGGAGAAGATCTGTTTAGACCAATCTGTTTAGATCTGTTTATCGAATTACTCAAAGGGAACACCGCTACCAAAAGATAGAAAGCACGCATCAACTGGTAATGCTTCAATCTTTAGATGCTAGGTTTTTTTTATAAGCTTTATAAACCTAAAAGCATCTATGGAACGTTTTAACTTAGATTATATCAATCATGGCATGCTTAGGAGATCTTTAGGTTAATTTTAAGTTTCGAAATTCCACCTTGCAACGATTGCATGTTTAATTACTATCTTGATTAACAAGCATTTTTTATGGAGTTCACCATAGTAGGTTGAGAAAGAGAGTTTCAAAGATGATAGAATTAGGGTTCTTAGCAGAAATAGCTTAAAAATTCGAAATTGCAGGTAATCTTCCCTCTCTAGCAAACTACCTCTTATATAGGCTCTTCAACTTCCGAGATTATACATGACGCTCCATCAAACCATGATTAGGAATAAACGGTGAGATTAACAACCACTTAACTAAGTTAGTAAAATGGTGAGTTTTGAATTTGGACGGGTCCAATTCAAAAAGTCCTTTCAATAAAGGGAATTTTGAGTTTTTAACCGCAAAATTGAATGTCACATCGTTACTTTAAAATCTTAATGGGGTTAAATACATCTTACCTCATTCAACTAAGATGAGGCTTGATTTTCAATACTTAGCCAAATTCTTGAATTTTTCTTCACATGGGGTTCGCCATTCCAATCAGCTACCTAAGAACATTAAATTGCTCCTTTGTTGATGGTTTAGTGAATATTACTGTTCATCTGACAGAACATACTCCAATTTTACATCTCCCCTTAGCACATAATCCCTTATGAAGTGATGTCTTATATTGACATGCTTCATCCTTCCATGTTGAATTAGATTCTTGGATAGGTCAATTACGCTCTTATTATCATAGATAACTTCGAGGCATTTTGACTTTATACCATAATCCTCTAGTTACTGCTTAATCCATAGCAGTTGTGCTACCCAACTTCCTGCTACCATGTACTCAGCTTTAGATGTACTCAACGTTGTTGTTTAATTAAGATAGTAATTGAACATGCAAACTTGCAAGGCAAAATTTCCAAACTTAAAATTAACCCTAATGGATATCCTAAGCATGCCATGATTGATATAATCTAAGTTGAAATGTTTCATAGATGCTTTATAGGTTTATAAAACTTATTAAAAGAAACCTAGCATCTAAGTAAAGAGCATTACAAGTTGATTCATACCTTCCTTTGGTGCGACTTTCCCTTAGAGCAATCAGAACTCCATTAGCACTAGCTTCTAATCTAGGATAGTCTCTACGATTGAACCACATGGATCTTCACTAACCAAAACCTCCCATTGAGGAAGAACATGTTGGTAGACAGCAGTTAATAGACACTCAAAGAACAACCCAAAAATATTACTAAGAAGGCTTTTTTAAATTGAATAAGCCTTCAAAAGAATTCTAGCAACATTGGAGAAACTTGTGGAGGATGTTGCAAAAAACTCATGAAGAAAAGATGTCACAACTCAGAAGGAAGTCTGAGCTGAAGTGAGAAACAATGGAGCAGGAGGAGGCTATATATAGGGAGAAGGGGAGCTGAAAGCTCCCCCTTTAGCAATGTGGGATAGGGAAAATTCCTATCCCATAAGTGGGTTATCCTCACAGCGCCCTAGGCTACGCAGGTTGACCCGCCCACAGCTCGCAAGCGATACCAAGGTAGGGCTTGCAAGCCTGGTGTCCTCTAGCATGCGCTGGCCCAGTGCCAGCTCACGCTAGTGACCCGCGAGCAAATTTTGCTTGCAAGGAAGTCGCGCGGGCCCACTCGTAACGGGAAAAAATTCCTTGCTATGCTCCTTGCAATTTTTTTCCTAAAACTCCTTCTTTAAATATTTTTAATTATTATTTGGTCCAACCAATTAATAATTTATCCAACGATTTTGACATACTTAATATTCTCGATATAAACCCAATTTATAAGTTCTTTACATAATCCGGTAAAGACCCAAACTGTGTGACCTTATAGAATCCTGAAGTATAGAGCCACTAGAGGTTAACCTAAACTTGGCTTTTCATCTAAGAACCTTTAGGCTCAGAGTTCCAGACCGATATAGAATTTTATAACTCTAGATAATCAAATGGGCTTTCTAGCAAAGGCGTATGAACCCCCGATACTAAGAACGCCACCTGCTTGTGACTTGATCCAGTTCTGCAATAATAACCAATACAATACATTCATTCCATCAGGTTAAGTGTCAGCTCATATAATACCCGTAGCTATCCTGGAATTAGACTTGTTCACAAAAAAAACCACTCGCCATTATGTATCAAGATTGACTAGAAACCCGTTCTATCAATCTTATACTCTGATCAAAGGTTCATGAGTTTGTCTCTTCAATGAGAGGCCTTAAGGTACATCTCCCATTATATCACTATATTAGAAGTGATAGATCCCATCTTTGCTACTCAGCTTACCAAAGAGTGATCATCACTATACCCGTAATCACCTGTATTATCATGATTACCAGGATATGAATAAGTATGACCCAAAGTATAGCAACTCCTATACAAGGTATCTAGTATATCAAGTATGAGGATACTTGTACTGTTATTGCAATAAGACATGACACCAACACATGGATATAGTTATTTCCAAGTGTCTATCTCATAGGCGTCTCTAATGTATTACCCAAATACATTCATGTGTTAACTCAAGGTACCACCTTCAGCTCATGAAATCGGATTCTTGGATCTAATCCAAGGAGTAAGCCTACACATGCTAGTCTATCCACTTCATTGATGTCTAGTCTCAATTAAACTATGACTAGGGATATTTATACTATTCATAGTAACACATGTGTGAAGTTCTCACACCATAGAACTCCCACTATGTCCTCGAACTTTTAGGCTATGAAGTAGTCATGGACTTTGTCTTATCAATGCACATATATACCATAAAACATATATATGATACCATTGAGATACATAATTTTAAAAAAATAATTATAAATAACAAAGATGCCTTTTATTATTATTAATAATAATCTGAAAAGTTTGTACATTATAACTAATTAAGATATATCACCCTAATTACCTCTAGGGCATACATCATGTCTGACAATCTCCCACTTCCACTAGAGCCAATTGCCCATGTGCTTCATGCCATACTCGTTAATATGCTAGTCATGCTTAACTTGAGTCAATGGCTTTTGTTAGCCCATCCGCTATATTCTGATCTGTACGGATGTATTCTAAGCTTATATCCTTTCTAGCTACTATCTCCTTAATGAGATGGTATTTTCTGAGTACATGTCCGTTTCTCTAATGAGATCGTGGTTCCTTTGCCTGAGCAATAGCCCCATTGTTATCATAATAAACCGTTATTTGATTCATAATGCTCGACACCACACCGAGATCACCAATGAATCCCTTAAGCCAGACAGCTTTCTTAGCTACTTCTGAAGCATCTATATACTCAAATTTAGTGGTTGAATCGGTAATCGTAACATGTTTGAAACTTTTCCAAACAACTGCCCCTCCATTTAACATAAACACATATCCTAACTGGGATTTGTAATCATCCCTATTAGACTAAAAACTCGTGTTGATGTATCCCTTTATAGAGAGATCACCTTCTTCATATACCAAAAACATATCCTTAGTCCTACATAAGTACTAATGATAGTTTAAATGGCCATCAAGTGCTTCTCACCTGGTTCAGATTAAAATATTTTTGTGACACTTAACGCATGTGAGATATCAGGGCAAGTGCATAACATAGCATACATGATGGATTCTATCGCTGAAGCATAGGGAATTCCATTCTTGCATAGTCTCTCCTCTTGTGTTCTCGTAATCTCAGATTTAGAAAGGTTAATCTCGTGAGACATTGGGAGATAACCCTTTCTTAGCTGCTCAAGATTAAATCTAGCCAAAAGCTTTTCTATGTATGTACTTTGAGAAAGAACTAGCAGCCTTCTAGATCTTTCAATGTAGATCTTTATACCTAGTATAAAGGCTGCTTCTCCAAGGTCTTTTATGGAGAATTTCTTTAACAACCATGACTTTACTATCTGAAGAAAAGGAACATCATTTCCTATCATTAATATGTCATTGACCTATAGTACAAGGAAAATAATTGCACTACAACTATCATTCTTATATACACAAGGCTGATTAACATTCGACAGAAAATCGATTTCTTGGATTATCTCATCAAACCTAATATTCCAACTCCTTGATGCTTGCTTAAGTCATCAAACCTAATCTTCCATTCCCTCCTTGTAAGTCTTGGGCTCATCATCTTCCATTAGGAAGATATGCTTATCATTAGTGATGAAATAGCCGTATCGCATGAGAGCGATTGGAGCCTGACCTGACCTACATAATGTTAGTGTTATAATAAGTTGTTCCATGCTTACACTTTCTTGTGTAATAAGTGTAGGAAACAATTAGTTGATTGTTTGTTTAATCTTTTTAAGTGCCTAACTCAAGATTGCTGCCACTAGCTTTCGCAAGTATATGCTCCTTCTAGAGGAATTGAGCACTTCTAGAAACAAGTACCTTGTGTTCCTTGGGATCATAAAAGGTATAACCCATAGTCTCCTTAGGGTAACCTACAAACAGACACGTACCAGACTTAGCACCCAGCTTATCTAAACTTATCCTCTTTACATAAGCAAGACATCCCTAAACTCTCAAGTGAGAAAGAGCTGGTTTATTACCATACCAAATTCCGTATGGTGCTCGATCAACTGATTTAGAGGGCACTCTATTTAGAATATAAATTGTGCTCTCAAGTGCATAAACCCAAAAGGATCTGCTAAGTTCTGATTGGTTCATCATGGACCGAACCATATTTAGTAGGGTTCGATTCCTCCTTTCTGACACTCCATTGTGTTAGGGTGTATAAGGAGGTGTCCCCTGGGATAAAATATCATTACCCTTAGATAATCTTGAAACTCTTGGCTTAAGTATTCACCGCCTCGATAAGATTGAAGGGACTTGATACTTTTCCCAAGTTGTTTCTCTACTTGGTTCTGAACTCTTTGAATTTCCCCAAACTTTCAAACTTGTACCTCATGAGGTACAAATAACCATATCACGAGTAATCATTGATAAAGGTTATAAAGTAGACGAAACCCTCATGTGTCTTAAAACTCATTGGACCACATACATTTGAATGTATTATTTCCAAAGTACTAGTGGCATGCTGACCTTTCCTTTGAAATGTTTCTTAGTCATCTTTCCCTTTAAACAAGGTTGGCACACCCCATAGGATTCCCATTCCATTGGGCCCAAGTCACCATATTAGTTTAACTTAGTTAAGCGAATCTCATTTATATGACCTAGATGATAATGCCATAAGTATGAGGATTTCTCATATTTATCTTCGATTTCTTAATAATGTTCATATTTCGAATTTCAATTTCAGTATTTAGAATATAAATGCCACCAACACATATTCCACAAGCGTAAAGAACATTATCACGTCGAATTTGACAATTATTAGTACAAAATAAAATCTCAAATCCATTTGTTGCTAAACGTGCAACAGAAATAGTATTCTTAGTGATAGCAGGAATATAGGAGCAATTGTTCAAAACTAAAACTAGGTCACTAGGCAAGCAAAGGCTATATATCCCTACAGTTGTTATAGCAACCTGTGTTCCATTTCCAACTCTTAGGTCCATTTCCTTCTTTGCAAGCCGCCTATTGTTCTGCAACCCCTACATAGAATTACAAATATGAGTACCACAACCAGTATCCAATACCCATGTAGACTCATAAGAAACTATAAAGAAACTCTCTATCATGAACATACCTTAAGCAGATGCCTCACTTCGCTTCTTCTTCACTTGTTCAGAAATCAAAGCTTTGCAATCACGTTTCCAGTGTCCGAGCCTTCCGCACAAGCAACATATCCCTTTAGGCTTCTCCATTTTAATGATCACATTTTTTACCTTCTTGTTGATAGGTTTTAAACCCTTACCTTTTATACAAATCTTACTTGTCAAAGTACCTGTTCCTCTAACCTTTAGACCTTCTTCAAAACTTCTAAGTTTCTTAATAAACTCAGATATCTTGCTGGTCTTTCTTGACATCAGATAATCTTTTACAAAAGGTAAATATTTATCAGATAAACTCTCAATCATAGTCGGTACGTCATACTCGGAATTCATTTTAATTTCTATATGAGTCATTCTCTTTGAATATTCAAAGTATTCAATACAACGCTTAGTGGCCAGTATCCCATCATTTCTCCCAAAGGTATAGAAGAATTTTAATATTTCATTCCATTCAATCTTCATGCCCTCATGAATTCCTCCGAGATGGATCAGCATGGATTTTAGGTCCATACCATCATGCTGCTTCTTAAGCTTCGAGGTCATGGTTTCAAGCATCATAAGTGACACCACAAAAGAATCCTTCTTATGCTTAACATAAGCCTCTTTCTGTCAGATAGAAGCTTCAACATCAGGATTGACTGGTTTAGGATTATACAAGACATAATCCATGTTGCTCTTCTCAAGCTCCTTTCTAAGAGCCTTGAACAAGTCATCAAAATTGATCCATGTCAACTTATTGTCAAGTATCGAACGAAGATTTATGTTTGGATTCATTGTTCAACCTAGATATAAGATAGAATTTGTTCAGACATAAGTATATGTACATGCATTTAATATAAGGTCTTTAATTACATACATAATTCGTATTATTTTCATCGACATTCAAATAGCCCCTTCTATTTAAATTTGAGAAATTTGGTCTAACCAATTTTCCTTATTAGGTAGCATTCATAGCCATTCCCTTGCTATAGTAGGTCAAGCCATAATAATACAACTATGGTTAGAACTCATCCAATTTACTAATCCATTTGAGTTCTCTTTCTCGAGACGTGCATACCCAATTGTACGACTCCTCAAATGCGTCTCCAATCTGGCATTAGCTCCACTTGGTTAAGGCATTAACCCCATTGAGTCTCATGACCAAACACATGTTAAAGGAAAGCATATTGTACATGTTCTTACATTCGTCAATAAGGTTCGTAACATGAATTATGACGGGAAGAAAATTTTTCACCTTAATATTGTTATAAGGATCTTATTGATGCAATTGGTCTCGCCCTAGTCTAGGTCTTATACGGTGGATATGATTATGATAATAATGATTCCGGGCTATTTGGTATTATTAATCTAGGGGAACATGCTCAAGAGCGGTACATCATAATCATTCCATTATGTAAAAGACTCCACATAGTATGCGAAACAAACAATGTCCATGTTTAAGTTCTTGCATCTATGTCTATAAGTTTTAATTTAAAAACTTAAACCATGTTTGTAAAACCATATGCGGAATCAATTCTCATACTAGAAATCAAATAAGTCATAAAAGTCTCTTGGATACACTTGAACCTAATACTAACTGAGATTTCCAGGTAAGAGAGGCCCCCTTAAAGTGAATGAGCAACCAAGTCTAATCCTTGCCAAAATAACCATGGCCACTTCAATTCGATGTACAATAGACAATTTGATTTAAATATTACATTCTTTTAATTGAGTGAAGTACGGGAAGACCCTCAATTTAAAGCATTTACATGTATGGTAAAACATTACTAATTAATATGATAATTACCTAGACTAAGTTTGAGCAAAACCTTAATCTAGTTATCACGTCATTTTGTATAATAGGAATTAAAACCTAAGTTATGCATAGCATACTTCAATCAATTCATAGAAAATATAAATTTCAACATATTATTATCAATCATTCATAGCATAAGGTATACTCTGATACCACTGCTGGTTAATTAAGATAGTAATTGAATATGCAAACTTGTAAGGTGGAATTTCAATACTTAAAATAACCCTAAAGGATCTCCTAAGAATGCCATGATTGATATAATCTAAGTTGACATGTTCCATAGATGCTTAAAGGTTTATAAAACTTATTAAAAGAAATCTAGCATCTAAGTATAGAGCATTACCAGTTGATACGTGTCTTCCTTTGGTGCGACATTCCCTTAGAGCATCCAAAACCTCCCGTTGAGGAAGAATTCGTTGGTAGACAACAACTGCTAGACCACTCGAAGACCAACCCGAAAATATTACTAAGAAGGCTCTCTTCAAATTGAACAAGCCTTCAAAAGAATTCTTGCAAGGTCGGGGAAACTCATGGAGGATCTCGCAAAAACCTCGAGAAGAAAAGATGTCAAAACTCATAAGGAAGTCTGAGTTGATGTGAGAAATAAAGGAGCAGGAGGAGGCTATATATAGGGATAAGGGGGAAAGCTCCCATTTTTAGCAAAGTGGGATAGGGAAAATCCCTATCCCAAAAGCGAGTCATATGTAAGGAAACTTAGGCTCCATGGGTTAACGGGCTGTGTACAACTGCACATGGAAGGTCCTTGTAGCCTTGCCTTATCCCTCAAGCATAGCTTACGAGTTGCTAATGGGCCTGCCCAGTAGGCCCGCACAAGCGCTGCTAAGGCAGTGCTTGCGAACATGCTTCCTACTAGCATGCGCTAGCCTAGTGCCAGCGCAGGCTAGTGGTTTGCGAGCAAAATTTGCTCCAGGGTAGTCGCGCATGCCCCACTCATGAATAAACCATGTTCTCGGGGTTCCACTTGTAATTGGAAAAAACCCCTTACTACGCTCCGTGCCATTTTTCACAAAACTCCTCTTTTAAATCCTTTTAATTATTATTTGGTCCAACCAACTAATAATTTAACTAACGATTTAGACATCCTTAATATTCTCGGTATAGACCTAGTCTATAAGTTCTTTGCATAGTCCGGTAAAGAACCAAAGTGTGTGACCTCATAGGATCCCGAAGTATAGAGCTGCTAAAGGTTAACCTAAACTTGGCTTCCCATCTAGAAACTTTTAGGCTTAGTGTTTCAGACGCATATGGAACTCGATAACTCTAGATAATCAAATGGGTTTTCTAGCAAAGGCGTGTGATCCCTTGATACTTGGAAAGTCACGTGCTTATGACTTGATCCAGTTCAGCAATAGTAACAAATACAATACACTCCTTCCATCAGGTTAAGTACCATCAAGTTTATTAAGCTAGGATTAAGTGTCAGCTCATGTAATAGCTGTAGCTATTTGTTCACGAAGAACACCACTCACCATAATGTATCAAGATTGAATAGAAACCTGTTCTATCAATCTTATACTCTTGGTTAGAGGTTTATGAGTATGTATATTCAACAAGAGGCCTTAATCTACATCTCCTGGTTATATCACTATATTAGGAGCGATGGATCCCATCTTGACTACTCGGCTTACCAACGAGTGATCATCATTATACCCATATCATCCTGATCGCCAGGGTATGAATAAGTATAACCCAAAGTATGGGAACTCCTATACAAGGTAACCGGTATCTCAAGTCTAAGGATATTTGTACTACTATTGCAATAAGACATGACACTAACACATGGATATAGTTATTTCCGAGTATATATCTTATAGCGGTCTCTAATGTATTACCCGAATACATTCATGTGTTAGCTCAAGGTACTACCTTCAGCTCGTGAGATCAGCTACTTAGATCTAATCCAAGGAGTAAGCGTACACATGCTAGTCTATCTGCTTCATTGATGTCCAATCTCAACGAAACTATGACTAGGGATATTTAGACTATTCATAGTAACATGTGTATGCAATTCTCACACCACATAGCTCCCACTATGTCCTCGCACTTTCACGGTATGAAGTAGTCATGAACTTTGTCTTCTTAGTGCGCATATATACTATAACACATATTTATGATACTAGCGAGATACATTATTAAATAACATTGATAAATAACAAAGATGCCTTTTATTATTATTAATAATAATCTGAAATAATTAGTACATTATAACTAATTAAGATATATCACCTAATTACCTCTAGGGAATACATCATATCTAACAAAAGCAACAGAAGTTTGCTTCTTATTTTACCAAGAGACAAGGTATTCTCTAAGAAAATGGCATGCTCTTGTGGTGTTTTTCCTATCAAGCTTGTCTCTATCATAGTTAGCATCTCTGAATCCTCTAAGAGTGAAATCCGAACTATGAACGTCATCTATAGTTCTTTCGAGAGGGTGATTTCTAGGAGTTTTAATTTCTCTTCGAAGACTCGAATCTATAATGGGAGTCTCTACGTTGGGTTGTTGAGGTTGAGGTTGATCTTCTGCTTCATTGAAGTTGATTGAAAGATATTCATCAACTTTAACTTTCTCTGCTTCAAGGTCTTATGCTGGGTTGGGAAGCACATAGAATGGCATGCTAAGGTGATTTTCTTGCAAGTTTACTCCTTCATCTTCATCAGATGGTCGTCTATCTACATTGTTCATTTCATCAAAATCTACATGAATAGACTCCTCTGATAAGCCCATTCTCTTGACATATATTCTATATACCCTACTGTTAGTCAAGTAACCTGGAAAGATACCTTCATTGGCTTTTGGATCAAACTTTCCTAGCTGCTCCTTGGTGTTTAGAATTAATCACCTACAGCTAATGATCTGAGATTACCAATCTTAGGCTTGCTCCCATGCCAAAGCTTGTAGGGTGTTCTGTCAAGAATAGGGAGAATTGAAACCCAATTCAAGATATAAAAAGCTGTGTTAATAGCTTCTCCCCTAAAGTACTTCGGTAGATTGCTATCACTTATCATGGATCGAGCCATTTCAACTATGGTTCTATTCTTCCTTTCTACAACCCCATTTTGTTGAGGAGTATAAGGAGCAGAAAAGTTATGGTCAATACCATGCGCTGTACAGAATTCTTTAAAATCGAAGTTCTCAAAGTTACGTCCATGATCACTTCGGATTTTACTGATTTTAGTTCCTATTTCGTTCATTATCCGATTAGTGAGTTTGACAAAAGACTCAAAGGTTTCATCTTTGCTACTCAGCAAGACTACCCAAGTGAACCTCATGAAGTCATCCACAACCTCCAAAGAGAATTATTTTCCGCTCATGCTCATAGGTTGAACAGGACCAAATAAATCTAGGTGGAGGAGCAACAACAGTCTCTTAGTCACTACGTTATTTATATACCTAAATAACATTTTAAGTTGCTTACCAAGGTGGTAAGCTAAGAAATGTTTATCTTTCTCAAAATTGATATTGGGTAAACCCACAACTAATTGCTTTCTGGCTAATTTGGATAGAATGTTCATATTTATATGACCTAACCTTCTTTGCCAAAGCCATGAATTATCATCCTTTGATATAAGATAAACATTAGTGGAGCTTGGGGATAAATCAATCATATACAAATTATTAATTATAAGAGCGGATAGTATAGTTGAGTCAGTCTTATAATCAATAACTAAGCAACCTATTGGTTCGAATGTAACCATTCTGCCTTTGTCACAAAGCTGGGCTACACTAAGCAAGTTGAACTTAAGTCCTTTAATAATAGCCACCTCTTCGATTGAAGGAGAAACACCGGCAGTGCCACATCCAATAATCTTCCCTTTTTGGCTATCTCTGAAGCTAACACTTCCATTTCTTTTACGCTCAAATGAGATGAAATGGTTTTCATTTCCCATCATATGCCTAGAGCATCCACTATCCAAATACCACATTTTAGTATCATTAGTGGATCTTTGGCTCACTTGCAAAACAGTTACTTTTTCTTAGGTACCCAAGCTTTTGAGCTGGGTCCTCCCTTATTAGATTAGTCATACTCATCATAATAATATGTCTACTAATTACTATGGCATGTTCAGCTTTTCCACAAAAGCCACACACCACTTTTGGTTTGGGCTGGCTCGCTTTCTTCTTTTCAGAAGAATTATATCTCTTAGAATTGTGAGTATGGTTACTCGAAGATGGACTGTTGGCTGGAGGAGGAACCCGTTTCTCCTTTAAAGCTGTTATCTCAGTAGTCAACTCATATAATCGCTTAATGAGCTTGATGTTATGACATTCATGATACTTAACTTTTTCTTGAAGAAAGCAGATTTCAAGAGATAAGGAAGAAATAGTATCTTTTTGGTCTTCACTTCTCCTCACTAGCTCTTTGATGTTTTTACCAGACATATTAGTCAGCTTCATCACATCAAAGAGTATCTAGGTGAACTCTTCTATTGACAAAGGGATTTTAGGATGTACATCCATTTGTAGATTTTTTTTCCTCTATTTCGCTCAGCTTCAGAATTAGCAACGGATGAATTGCTTTTGGAAGCAGATGCTAAGCTCTTGCCCCTTTCATTCTCAATCACCATCAAGCAAAGGTTGGCGGAATTGATAGCTTCTTCATCTGATGATGAAGATTCCTCGAAATCGCTCTAGGTGGCAGCAAGTGCCACATTTTTCTTGGAAAATCTCTTCTTGAATTTGTCCTTTTTAGTTTTAGGAAAGGATGATTGGATATAACCCTTCTCGCTACAGCCATAACTTGATTAAAACTCAATAAACTGAGTTGTTTTTCCTTAACAAACTCAAGTAAACTTATTTAATTAAGATTCTACTTAGTACTCAATTAATTTCACTATCCTAATGAGTTTGTTATTTCCTAAACATTTTAAGTATTGTGAAGCACTATTAGCTTGGGTTCAACACACTTTCTAATACATTTTATTACTTTTAAGATTATAATTGTTTGTTTACCAACTATGGAGATAAACTTGACATGTATTTGCGTTACTTATCTGATTTCATAACGAATTTGATACAACTTGTTCTTCCTACCAATTACTTACCACATACCTACCAATTTCTTACTAGATTTAACATTGCTTTTTCTTCCTACCAGATTACTACCATGTTCCTATCAGATACTTGTTATTTTGATTCAATAATTTGTAGTGATCTCACATGTGTTGTAATCACTTTCTAATGCATTTTTATTAAATTTATGATTATAGTTGTTTGTTTATTGCAATGGAGATAAACTTTGACATGAATTTGTGTTACCTACCATATTTCATAACAAATTTAACCCAACTTGTTCTTCTTACCAGTTACATACCACTTACCTACTAGTTTCTTACTAAATCTCGAACAATTTGAAAAAAAATTAGAAAAAAGTATATCACAATGGATAACATTTCGAAGATAAATATGAGACGAACAAAAAACTCTACAACAGGCATGTCGAAAAATAAACAGTTTGAGAGATAATGACAAAATAAGATAAAAAAAAATTTAAAACACATGTAGAAGGTAAGGGGGAAGAATACAAAACTTAATTAGTCAAATAATTTATAGCACAAAAGTTGAGCTGAAATTAATCTTATTTTCAACCAATTTTTATAACTTCCCCTAATTTGGTTGGGGCAACACATTTGGCATATTAGAGATTGGGGGTTTTGATTAATCTTGGTGTTCTCTCTCTTCTCTTTCTTGTTCTTTGTCCATACAACTAGTACCGGTCCCGGTTCGAGAAGAGTTTGTGCACGTGATATTGGAGACCATCTACTTGAGAGCTTTTATGGCATCCGTCATTTAAAGAGACTATCAAAAAAAGTATTTATTTGAAATAAAAAATTATTTTTGAAATCCTATTAATGATTGTTGAAAAGATCTTATTCCGAATTCGAGGAAAACTTAACCGGTAATTCCACCTTTGTTGTTATATTTTTAATGAAAATTCCCTTCATAGTTTTCACAAGTAACACTTACTTTCTCTATGGAAAGGGTAGTTAAGGCATATGCAATAGGGTGGAAAGGTATAGCAAGAGGAACCATTCAGTTATATCAGAGTTTCATATTAATCAACTTCCTTTTCCTACTTGCCTTAGTTTTAACAAATAACAACTTCTAGTGTCTTTCGAAAAAATACCATTGTTTTGAATTACATCATTTCGAAAAAGCGTGTATGCATATTCCGTAGTCATTTATTCTACTATCAAGTAATATTTAGCCAATTATAACATATCAAGTAATATTTACTTTGTTTTCTCCTTTTTGGTCAGACAAAGAAACTAGAGGAAAATTGCCGAAGACACAACGTTTGTTGACAGTTTAGGGATGAGAAAATTCATAAACATTATGTCCAAGGACATGAAGAAAAGAAAGAGGAGTGTCAGTCCCCACGAGTAGGTCAAGGCAAATCTCACAAGAAGAAAGCAGGCTTTGCAAAGTAGACATGCCAAATGGCTTAGAAGGCTTATAAGGGTGTTGAAAGTTGCCAAAGGTTCCAGAGTTTTGCAGTGACTTCCGGAAGTGTTGCCAAAGATCTGGAATCTTCTTTAAAGTTGCCTAACTTTTCTAGAATGTGTCTAGAAAGTGTATAACAGACTTAGGCTTGATATTTTGTATATTTTTATGCATGTAAATTCTAAAATATGTAATTCTAGCCATTGAATTGAAGAGAGCTCTAGAGAATCAATTTGGGCCGTCGGTTAAGAAGGTGGAATGGTTATATATACTGATAACTCAGGAAATAAATCCTATCCAAGATGGGAATTCCAAAATTCTCTCCTCAAAATAGGGATCAAGTTCTATTCATGATATAACTTTATCTCATTAAGGAGATAACATCAAATCAGGTAATACAATCTTTATGCGACTATAATTCATATTCCTAATTAATTTAGGACTATTCGGAGCTTATATAAAGGACTCTTGATCCTTGAAGGTACAAGATTGAATTCCAATTACTATTATTTTTACCTCGATCTCTTACTGACTTGAATGTCGAATGGCTTTTTTATTTATTTTGCAGATTCCTCTCCTTAGTCAACCTCAAGATAAACGAATCAACTATGAAGATTATTTTCATAATCTTTAATTGATGCGATGAGCGTGGACCAAATTTACTTGCTCAGATGAGAATTTTGGTTCGAAACACAACTTAACAAAACTCGCAACAAGCTATCAATGATATTGAAATAACACAGATAAGTATAAATCAATACTTCTACTCCCTTTTCTATTGGCGAGAATATCCAAAAAAAATAATTTGATTCAAAAGGCAGATTAATTGTTTACAGAGATAAGGATTATTTTTTCGAGGAATATTGTTGCGGATTCAATTTAAAGCTAACTATTGATTTATTAAAGTTTTGTAATATTAAAAAATCAATTGGATAGATGATCAAATCTTTTTAGTGCCGGATTAATAATTTTTAATTCGCCAACCACATCAAAAATCTCTCCTCAAAATAGGGATTAAACTCTATTCGGGATATGACTTTATCTCTTTAAGGAGATAACATCAAATCAGGTGATACAATATTTATGCGACTATAATTCCTAATCCTAATCAATTTAGGATTATTTGGAGCCTATATAAAGGACTCTTGGTCCTTGAAGGTACGAGATCGAATTCCATGGGGAAGCTTAAGGAGGGAAATCATAAAGGAGAGCCATGATTCGATGTGGGCAGGCTATCCGGGTATACAACGCCTAGTGGCATTGGTCGAAAGATCATACTATTGGGCAAGGATGGAGGATGAAGTCGAAGGGTACGTGAAGACTTGTCTTGTGTGTCAACCTATGTCACATGGACTCATTTACAAGTGTATGACACCGGTACACATCCGAGAGTCTAGTACGGGAGGTTCAAAAATTTTGGACACACGGACGGTGTCCTAAATTTGGACATGGGTGCAGGGACACGGCAATATATATATATATACACACACACACACACACACACACACACACACACACATATACATACATACATACATACATACATACATACATACATACATACATACATACATACATACATACATACATACATACATATGTATGTATATATATATATATATATATATATATATATATAAACTAGAAATTCCTTTAGATACTAATTATTTAATAATAAAAACTGATGGATCAGCATCAGGATGGGAAGCTGTTTTAATCAGTAAACCACATAAAACATCAAATAAATCGGAAGAAAGAATTTTCAGATACTCTAGTGGATCCTTTAAGAAAAAAGGAGAAATTAGTACTATAGACTCGGAATTATTAGCCATATACTATGCTTTAGAATCATTTGAATTCTTTATAACTGGAAAGATAGAATTTACTATTAGAACGGACTGCATCGCCATTGTTAAATACTACAATAATTTAAAGAAATAAAAGAAGAGATCATCATGTAAAAGATAGCATAAATTAACTTCACTCTTATTATAGAAAGGTTATAAACCACAATTAGAACATATACAAGGTGAAAATAATAAGTTTGCTGATATACTATCAAGACTCTTACAATTTTCTGATTTTGCAGGAAATACTACCAATCAGAACGAGAGAAGATAAATAAGAAGATGAGACGTTCTAAAGATAAAGGAAAATTAACGAGATACCAAGGAAATACTTCAGTCAAACCCTCACTAGAAGATTTAATAAATACCTCAGAAAATAGACAAATTCTAGAAGATATACATATGATAAATAAAAACCAGCCTAAACCAAAGGCTCTGGTGTTCTCATTAGAAATAAATAAAAAATTAGACGAAATCAAAAGTTTAATACTTGATACTAATAAATTTTTTAGAGAAAATTTATTAAAATTAAACGAAATAAATACCAAGCTTGGATTTATACCAAAAGGTTCATATATACCTGATAACTTAGAACCAAAGATAAAAAAGTTAGAAAATATTTATAAAGGCGTAGAAAATAAAAACGAATGATTAAATAATCTTTCAAATATAATAATAAATAGTCAGAATATAGTATATTCTTCGTTATTATGGTATATATGATGGTATGATTCATTATTAAAATTGCAAACGTTATGATTATTATTAGTAAGTCTAAGTATTCCAAGTTTCTATTAGTATCCAATATGATTTAATTATTAGTATTTCAGGTATCTACTTCCAACGCTTTGATACCACGAAAAGGCAGGGGGGTCTTCTGAATTACTGCATCAATTAAAAATGTATATTAAAATCTTCAGATTCTGATAGAATAACTGAGATTAATTCAAGATTATAACTTTTTATCTCATCTTCTATTCTTTTTCTACTAAGTTTGGCAAGTATAATTTTAGATGTGAAGTGTAGTATTCTAGATTTATACCAATTATATAATTCTAGTGAATTTCTATAAGTTATAAGTTCTTCATTATAATAATTTAGTCTGGTATGATAGAATTCATATAATAGATTAATTTCTCTTCATTTCTCTTCTAATAATTCTATCTTATTTTTAATTCTAAAATTTTATTCATTATAGCAGATTATCAACTTATAACAAAGTCTAAGTTCTCAGCAATAATTATAGGGGTTAATTCTAAGTTTAAGGTTCTTATCCTTTCTTCAAAATCAAGTAGTTTTCCCGTATAATGTCTAATGTTCTGTAAACATATGGTACTCTGGTTCTTATTTCTTCTGAATAGCGATCAAAACTGTTATAATAATATTCTTGCTCGTCTTAATTCTCTATCATTTCTTTCTAATTTATCTTTTATAATTAAAATTCTATTCATTATGACAAAGTATATAAAGCAAAATAATTTTCTCTTCACTCAACTAGAGAGATCACGTGAAAGTGCAGTCTAAAGAGGAGAGGATACTTCTGATTGCAAAGTATAAAATTATAAATTCAAATTATTAGCAAAGTATTAAATTTATACCTTTTCAGCTTCAATTTATCAATCTTTCTGAACTGGATTCCACTAACTTGAAAGTATTTTTAATTTGTTGATGAAGGTTTTGGTGTATCTTGTTTAGCAGAATATGAGTTCTTGTTTATGGCTGAAATAAAGTATGTTTACCGGTTAATTGTTTTACCGGATCTTCTGAAAGTCTTTGCATTATTTGTTGAAAACGTCATTGCTTACGTTTTTCAATATTATTACCTATCTTTATCTTGTTTTTGTCTTTTATAGTGGGTTTATGATTCAGCATCTATTGATAATGCTTAAAGTATTTGTCTAATAATTCATCTTAGTGTTAGCATGACTCATACTTTCACTAAGGATTTAATTATTTTCTGATAAGTCTCAGTATTTCTTGTTTCTTTGTTAATTATTTTATTATGTTATTATGGCTCTTACTAAAATTCTTTGAATTTCAGAGGTTGGGTTATCTCAGGCTAACACAAGTCTTGTGTAAGTATTTCCAGGTTAGGTGTTTTAGTAAGAGCCATAATAACATAATAAAATAATTAACAAAGAAACAAGAATTTTAGTGACATAATAAAATAATTAACAAAGAATTTTAGCAAGAGCCATAATAACATGATAAAATAATTAACAAAGAAACAAGAAATACTGATACTTATCATAAAATAATTAAATCCTTAGTGAACATATGAGTCATACTAACACTAAGATGAATTATTAGACAAATACTTTAAGCATTATCAATAGATGCTGAATCGTAAACCCAATATAAAAGACAAAAACAAGATAAAGATAGGTAATAATATTGAAAAACGTAAGCAATGACATTTTCAACAAATAATGTAAAGACTTTCAGAAGATCCGGTAAAATAATTAACCGGTAAACATACTTTATTTCATATATAAATAAGAACTCATATTCTGCTAAACAAGATACACCAAAACCTTCAGTAACAAATTAAAAATACTTTCAAGTTTGCGGAATCCAGTTCAGAAAATTGATAAATTAAAGTTGAAAAGGTATAAATTTAATACTTTGCTAATACTTTGAATTTATAATTTTATATTTTGCAATCATAAGTATCCTCTCCTCTCTAGACTGCACTTTCACGTGATCTCTCTAGTTGAGTGAAGAGAAAATAGTTTTGTTTTATATACTTTGTCATAATGAATAGAATTTTAATTATAAAAGATAAATTAGAAAGAAATGATAGAGAATTAAGATGAGCAAGAATATTGAAAGAATATTATTATAATAGATTTGATCGTTATTCAGAAGAAATAAGAACCAGAGACTTTACTTACCTAAATATTCTTCTTGAATAGTATATAAGTCAAATACCTAAATGTTTACAGAACATTAAACATTATACGGGAAAAATACTTGATTTAGAAGAAAGGATAAGAACCTTAAACTTAGAATTAACCTC
This sequence comes from Euphorbia schlechtendalii, assembly GCA_949673415.1. NCBI lineage: Eukaryota > Viridiplantae > Streptophyta > Magnoliopsida > Malpighiales > Euphorbiaceae > Euphorbia > Euphorbia schlechtendalii. Next base: position 27,567 of record CATIWQ010688364.1, read on the forward strand.
TATAATTATTGCTGAGAACTTAGACTTTGTTATAACTCGATAATTTGCTATAATGAATAAAATTTTAGAATTAACAAATAAGATAAAATTATCAGAAGAGAAATTAAGAGAAATTAATCTGTTATAAGAATTCTATCAGACCAGACTAAATTATTATAATGAAGAACTTATAACTTATAGAAATTCACTAGAATTATATAATTGGCATAAATCTAGAATACTACACTTCACATCTAAAATTATACTTGCCAGACTTAGTAGAAAAAGAATAGAAGATGAGATAAAAAGTTATAATCTTGAATTAACCTCAATTATTCTATCAGAATCTGAAGATTTTAATATACGTTTTTAATTGAGGCAGTAATTAAGAAGAACCCCCCGCCTTTTCCTGGTATCAGAGCGTCGGAAGTAGATACCTAAAATACTAATAATTAAATCATACTAGATACTAATAGAAACTTGGAATACTTAGACTTAGTAATACCAAAGAAAATAAATAATCATAACGTTTGTAATTTTAATAATAAATCATACCATCATATATACCATAATACCGAAGAAAATACTATAGCATACCAATTAAATACCGTAGTAGATATAATTATAAACTTATCAGAACATCTACATAAGCCAGATAAAATTATTATTGAATTATTAAGAACTATTGATAATTCTCATATTATAAATAATCAGGAATATCTTAATACTCAGATAGAAACTCTTAGAAATCGAGTTGAGAAAACTTTAAATAAAACTGATAAATTTCCTAATAAAAAAGAAATTAAAGAATTACTTATACTACCTGAACAATTAGAAAGACAAACTCAGAAAATTCTAGAAGAATTGAAAAAATAAATTAAAGATAAAATAGACCAAATTCAGAAACAAATTTCAGAATTTAAATAGTCTTTTATTGGTGAATGAATAATAAACAAATAATACTATATAATAAAACCAAAGAAGTTGTTAGATCATATAACCAAGACAATCCTAACGGATTAGTAGACAGTACGCAATTTATAACCAGACAAGATAAAATACAGACTAATCAACTTAATAATCTTATAGCTCTTGGAACTATAGGATTTGCAGACCTAGACGATCAATTAGAATTTATAAGAAATCTAATAAAAGAATTTCATTTAGAAACTAAAGTAGAAAAACAAATAAACGAAAGAATACTAGAAGCGGTACATAGCAAGTTGGACAGAGTTATTCAGACTCAAGAAATACAACGTAATAATTCATTACAACTATTAGAAATAAATAAAAAATTAGACGAAATCAAAAGTTTAATACTTGATATTAATAAATTTTTTAGAGAAAATTTATTAAAATTAGACGAAATAAATACTAAGCTTGGATTAATACCTAAAGATTCATATATACCTAATAACTTAGAACCAAAGATAAAAAAGTTAGAAAATTTATTAGAAAATATTTATAAAGACGCAGAAAATAAAAACGGAGGATTAAATAATCTTTCAAATATAATAATAAATAGTCAGAATAGTATAATACAATGTTTAGAAAGTCAAAGTCAGTTAAGACTTAATCCAATAAGAACTGATACTTTTATAACTTATAATCCTCTTGAAAATGAATAATAAATTTTTAGCAAGAAGTTATACTTTAAGAGGAAGTAGTAGTAATGCTACTAATACTGAAATACAAAGTGAGAACAAATTTAAAAGAATTTTCGGTATAAAACCAAAAGAATATACTGAAAAAATAAATATAACTGAAGTAATAGACGTTGAAAAAGACTTAGAAAATTATAAACAAAATGAGAAAAAAGTATTAAATCCTAAAATACTGTATCAGAAGGGTAAATGGACAGAAAACTATAGACTCCTTAAGAAATCTGAAGAGAAATCTATAAAATGTAGAGATAATGATAGTTAAAATACCTTTATTAGAAAAATCTTTATCTAAACAAATATCTAAAGACGGATATAAATATACTCATTTAGACCTTATTATAATAGGTATAAAAGGCATGACTAGGCAAGAGTTAGGAGCACATACCATAATAACAATATACGATGATTCAATACAAGAAGAATCTAAGAAACTTATAAGCATAATGGATGTAGACATGAACAATAATAGAGGATTATTCTATTGTGTTCTAGAATTTTTCTTAGAATAAAAAGACTTACATCAGATAAAGATAGGAATCATGACTAAGGGTTATGGTTTGATATATAGAAATAATCTTGTGATAACTATTGGATTAATTGGTAAATCAATTAATTCGACAAATATAAAATATAAATGTAAGGTGGAAGATATAATACAAGCCTTAGCATTAAAAGGTATTAGATTTATAAAATCACCAAAATTTTCAGCTGAAACCTATGCTGGAATAAAATGGAATATAACTAGACTATTTGAAGAAAGCCAAATAAAACTTATACCAGACCGTTCGCCACTTTTCTACTGATAAGTTTAATCAATAATGGTTCCAAAATCTCGTAAACTATTGGCTAATAACTGCGCCAAAAACTTGTTCACAAATGAATGTAGGTGTTGTCAATACCTCTTATCATATAGAAAAATGATGATAACTGCAAGTATACAGTTGCGATGTAGTTTTAAAAGATATCGAACCCACAGGGAAGGAACCAGGTCTAAAGATAAACTAGGGAAGAATAAAAGAAAATAAAATATGGTAGAGATTTTTGTAGATAGGAAAATTAGTATGAAAAATTGAGCAGATATAGATGTGATAGATTAGAGACTCTAAATAAATAGATTTTCACTACAGACAAGTATAGCAAAGAAAACATGCAAGATCAACGAAAATGTTACGACACACTAGACTAATCTAACAAACCGGTTCAACATACTTAGATGTTCAATAATTCGCCATAGAGCAACACATGAAATAACTTTTCTAAACCTAGCGCAAACGAGATAAGACTGTTATATAAACCTGGACAACATCAATACTATACTTAGTACGGGTTGCTCTCACATAGCCACATTTAGCAAGTTACCATTCCAAAAATGTTGGCTCACTAAACAGCGTTATATCATAGATCCAGTGATTATACACGATATTGTTAGCCCTGAAACTACTCTTAAAATTAACGCCAACACATATAACTTGATTAACATAAAAGACTTAGCATGAAATACGCATTATGACACATATACATATGATAAACTTCCAAAATAGAAAGTATATGTAGAAAGCAAAGCAAAGTTGTAAGGTATGCAAGTGAAAGCTAAAGTTGATCAAACCGTATCCACTCTTTAATGGGAGTCGTCAATTCCCGCAATTCCTGCGTCTACTTTGAATTCGGTCTCAGCCCGTACAAAACCTCCGCTAGGATGCTATTCTTTGCGAATATCAAACAAACGAATATTGAAGAATGAAAACTTTTATTGATAAGTGATTTGCAAGTACACTTATACAACTATCGCTCGAGAATATAGAGAAATCTAGTGATCAAAAAAAGGATTCGAATCACTTAAACATTTTCTCGCTGACACTTAAGAACATAGAGAATCTAACTATACACACACTAATCCACTTATGCACTTCTTGAATGCACCTATGCACTCCAATGCCATGAAATTGTTGAGGTTTTGAGCCCTATTTATAGAGTTTGAAGGGTTGCGTCTATCCAAACGAAGAGTCACATCCATTGGTGAAAGATTGCATCTCTTCAATGTGATTGGTTGAGAGGCTTTGATTCAATCCACAATGGATAGGCACCTTCTCATGATTGGTTAACTCCTGATAAGTGTCTTTTTGTTGGTAGTTGATGGCAGTTGATGGCGGTTGATCATGCTTATTTGGCGGTTGGTAGTTAAGAAGATAATACCAGAAAACCGTCTATGTCGCGACCGCGATATGTGATTCGCGACCATGAACCTTTGATTTGCAAATTTCTGTTTCTGAAGTGAACATGTCGCGACCGCGAGGTATTGTCGCGATCGTGAATTGAGTTTTCTTTAGAAATCTCCTTATAAATTCACCGATCTTTGACAGCTTCGATTCTAAGCCAAATCTTCAAGTTCCACGCATCATTTTGCACCTTTTTCACTCTTTTTTCATAGAATTCCACTTTAGTTTATTTTACTCCCAAGATTTACCTAGTATCTGCATTTGCAACAAAAATAACTACATACCACGTGAAATCTTTTATATGAAGTATAAAAATGACTAAAACTATAGTGTTTATTGTATAAAATTATAATGATAATAAGTGTAATTATATACTTATCACAGACCAAAGTCAAATCTTTGAAGATAATCGAGGAAGAATAAGTATTAGATTTGATAATTATAAAAATTAGACAGAAGATCTAGAAACAGATACCCAGACTAATAGTTCATAGGTTATTAATGATCAGAACATAGACTTGGTAGACATAAAATTAGACCCTTTAGAAACTATATTTTATGATTTATATAATGAAGAATATTTTAAGACCAGAGAAAATTATAATAAAATTGTAATACAATTTATAAATCAATCTATAGAAGAAAGACAAGACTAGATTAAGAAAGCATATGAGAATAAAAGACCTCAAATAATAATAGATATTTTAGAAAAAAAGAATAAATTTAGAAGAAATTATAAGTGTATTAGACTTGGAAGAAATTGATACTAAAAGTAATTATACTAGAAACTTAATGGAGACAGAAGAATTCCTTAGTAATATACCAAAAGAATTAATGGATGGAACACCAGGAACTAAAATAGAAACACCTTTGGAACCTCTAAAAAATAGACCTACACCTATAAATTATACTAGAGGAAATATACCTCCAAGAGAATATACTGAATACCAAAGTAATAATGAAAGATATAAATCTAAAGGAAATAGATTCCCTATAGAGATATACAAAGAAGAAAGTCTATTGCAATTAGAAATATATTTGCCTCAAATTTAGCCAGAAGTTATACAGCAATGGAAAAGCCTAACTGTTAAGAATTATTTAGAAAAGAATTTTAATCATACTACATAACAGATGTATAGTTTTTTAGAAACTACACTAGGAAATACTGCTAAAAGAGCTTGGGATGATTTTAAAATCAATTTCCCACAAGAATATACTAGACTTATAAATGTTTGAAATAACCCATGGAATTTTTGTAATACTATAAGCAATCTTTTGACTGCAACAGACCCTAATATTGGATCAATTATACAGCAAAAGGAAGCAGTAAGAAATTTAGAATAATTAAAGCTTGATGACTGGAAATATATAGTACCATTTTTAAATGACTATATACATTTTACAACTAAAAGCCAAAATACTTATAATAAAGAATTCATGAAGAAATTACTTCTTAAACTTCCTGGACCACTAGGTCAAGAAATACAAGAAGAGGGAAATAAGTTTTTAGAAAAAGAAAGTAATTATACTTCAAATATAAATACACTGGTATACCAAATAATGAAACATTTAGAAAAGAAATGTACAGAAATAAGTATACAAAGGCAAATGAAAGACAACTATGGATTTTGTAATAATATATATACGCTGCAACAATATGGACAAGAGAATTGTATTTTTTGTAACAAGAAATCTAAGAATAAAAATTATAAATACTATAAAACCAAGAAACCATATAATAAAACAAGAAAGTCATACTATATTAGAAAATCTAAGACTAATGCTAGAAAACCATTTTTAAACCCTAAAAGACATGTCAGAAGGTTTAATGATAAAAGACAATATAAAGATACTATTACATGTTATGCATGTGGAGAAATAGGTCATTTATCTACTAAATGTCCTAATAAACATAATATACATACTAGAGAATCAAGATTAGTAGAAAATATTAATTTAGAATTACTAGCAATAACTGAAGAAGTTAGTGATACAGAAACTATATACTCAATAGTAAGCGAAGTAGAACAATATACTTCTGAAGATGATGATAATGATAACGAACCATTAGACTTATTAGATGCAATGGAAAGATATAAAAATATAAATATAGACTTTATGGATAGAACTGAATGTATAGAACATACATGGAATTATAGAAAAGGAAACAATGATAAAGAATGTTATAAATGTCATTTATACCCAGTAATAGAGTTAAGAGCTCAATGTTATTATTGTTATACAGAAAGTTGTAAATATTGTTGGGAAGAAGATAATAGTTTAGAATGACCAACATTAGCAATAGAATCTAAAAATACTTATACTTTTAATTGTAATATAGAACAAAGAATTTGGAAAGAAAGATTTAGATTAATGGAAGATAGAATTTCTAAACTAGAAGAAAGAATAAGTATACTGGAAGAAGAAAAATTAGACATAACAATACAAGAAAATAGTCAGAAACATATAATGGATTTATTAGAAATTGATATAAATGATGACATTCTACTAGACTTATATGAGAAAAGATTTAATTATCACAGAATTAATAGACAGCCTTATAAAACACCATATACAAGCTATACTATTGAAATAACATATAAAATACAGGATTTAGTTATACAAGGTTTAGCATTAATAGACTCTGGGTGTTCAACATCCAAAATAGATGATAAACTAATTCCTTTGAAATATAAACATAATCTAGACAGACCTACCATTGGAAGACAAATGGATGGTAGTATAACTATGTGTTCACAATATATACTAGAAATTATTATAGAAATGGTAGATATAAATAAGGATAAATTAGTTACTACTATAACTAATATTCCAGTTAGAAACTTATACCAATTAGGATACTTAGCTATTCTAGGGTTAGATTATCTTATACATGATAATAGAATGGCAATAATAACCAAAGACTACATAAGTTTTAGTTTCAATACTTTTTCTATACCAATTGCCACTAAAACTTTTTCTCAAGGGGATGAGAGGCAACAAGATACACATAAACAAAACCGAAAAGACTATTTAGAAGATACAGAATTTCATATAATAGAATCTAATTACATATACTCCAATCAATTAAATAATATAATCTTAGACGATGATATTTTACAATATCAACCTAGACTTGAAAAATTAGAAAAAATAGGAGAAAACCCTCAGAAATACTGGAATAGAAATCCAACAGAATACAAATTAGAAATTATAAATCCTGATATAACTATAAGAGCAAAGGCAATACCTGCTAATAATCAAGAATTAGAATGGTATAAAGAAGCTCTAGAAGAATTAATAAAAAATAAATTTATTAG
>CATIWQ010688418.1:0-19086 GCA_949673415.1 Euphorbia schlechtendalii
AAACTGATTCCAAAGTATTTACAATACATCCAATTACAGGCTATACAATCTACTGTATCAGAATTAACAACTTCTTCCATCTGCGATTAAATGCTTTGATTTCTTTCCAGTCCATCTCTATTCCTCCTGGCATATGTGACACTTGTTTGGTAGGATACTTGTTATTGTTGGAATGTAATGTAACATGTATAACACCCATACAGAGATGGCACTTGCATTGAAACGAGATGCAATCGTTTCATCAGTTTGACAATATGTGATTTAACTAAAGTACAAAATGGAAGGATAAATTCTCCCATGCCAGATTCTTGTGAAATTATGACATGCAATATGATCTCTTGATTATTTTTTAATATGTATGCATTGTCAGTGTAAAAGTTATACAATATATGTTTCAAAAGCAAAAAATATTTTGATTAAATTGCAAGATTTATAGTAATTAGAGAAAATTAGTTTAAAAGTACCTATGGTGCAATGCTCTGTTGGGTAAACAGAGTGTTTATGGTCAAATTTTCTTTCAAGCTACACTCTTAACTGTACATGATTGAAGCATAAGGCGCAAGGCAAGCCTTGAGCCTACGCGTGTTTGAGGCACACTCAAGGTGCAAGATAAAGCCTTTGTGTACTCAAGGCGCTTGGTCGAGCCTTGGACCCTAGGCGCTTTTGAAGCGCTTCTTTAACTACTATAATGCAGAGGTTAATTTATTCTGACAGTTTTTTAATTTATGGAGGCTTTCCATTAACTAATCCAATTGAACTTTTTATACGAAAATAATTCAATACATGGATAGGTATTCATAGATTTACTCCTTTCTAGCTATATATATGGATGAATACTTATTTCTGTTTACTTTATTGTAGAATATCAAACCCCCTTTGAGACAATTATGAACTCAATGATCTCCTATACAAACACAATTTGGTATTCATCAAATTCTTTGATTCTTTTATTTGTTTATATTGATGTGTTTTAGATGCATAATGCACATTTGAATTTAGAATATATAAATTCAATTATTGATTTTAGTTCCTGCTATTCTCTTGTTCTTATTCCCCTTAATTGGGCTGCTGTAACTTCTTAGGAATGCAAGTAATGGAAAGGAGCATAAATAATGGGTGAAGCAAGTGCAAGGAATTAGCTTTAAAAAGTATTTAATTCGGTTAGTGGTTGAATATTCCAGCAGAGCATTTAAATTTTGCAAGTATAATATATGTTGTTTTTATTGTCCTTTGAGATGCATGTTGCTCTTATGTCGAGATGCTGCACGTATTCTTATATTTAGAGATGCTTTTTTTTGTCAGTCTAGTTGAATCATATTACTTGAGATGCAATACTTTTTAGAGATGTTCATGGTCTCATTTAACCCTTCACATTGCTCAAGAATGATGTACCTTCTTCATTCATTTGAATCAATTAGATGGATAGTTTTTTTTCACTAGTGTTGTTCTGTTTTGTTACTTGTGTTGTGGATCACATGGTATATATAGAAAGTAAAAGTTTTAACTTATTGTTATTTTGCATATTTTCTTTCAATTGAATTGTTTTTTAGCATTTTTTTTATTTCCCAGGATAGATCGATAACTTTTTGTGGGGAATCCAGTAGTAAAATTGTTTTCAAATGTGAGAAACATGGCTTATGTAGCTCCCCTTCAATCCAAACCATATTCTTTTTTTTAAAAAAAAATTACATTCTGACTGTATTTCCGGTAGGAATACTATAGTGCCTTCACAATACTCTGATAGCTCTACCCGTCAACAAATATGTCAGAAATTACTGACTTATCAATGCGTCAGGGAAAATATCAGAAAATCCTTCATGAAACCTGTCAGTGCGGTTACTGACAGGCGTTTTCTGACAGTTACAACTCCGTCATAAGCACTATCAGAAATCGTCATACTGACGGATTTTTACGTTTCATTGATGGAATTTTCTGTCAGAAAAACGTGTTTTTCTTGTAGTGACATAGAAAATAGAAAAAGCTATGTTCTTTGTAGTTAGAATTTGTAATAGGATGTAGCTTTGTAATCTTAGTTCAGAACATAAGTAATGTACTGATTAAATTATTTTGATATCAATAAAAATTACAAGTTCCTACCTCAAGTTAAGATCTTAACTTTATTATGATGTATGCATGTTTGTGCTGCGAAGTTGATTATATGATGCAGGAACTCATACAAGAGACCAACCTCGAAGAAAAGCTGAAGTAAGACAAAGTCCCAAAATAAAGAAAAATCTTCTAAGTACGGGGGAACTGAGCTACTTGAAGAAGACCCACTCAATATGGGGGAGTTCAAGTTGACTAAGAAAAGTCACTCAGAATAAGAGAGTCTTACATCACTTTCCAGGTATTCTTGATATCTCAAAACTACTTATTCAATTAACTTCTTCTACTACCTAGTTTGCTATCTATCCAAAATAGGGGAGATTGTAGAACCCAAGTTAATGGTACCTCATAGTACATAAAAGTTTTGGAAATAGCAAACTGACTAGGATAGTGAAATTAATTGAGTACTAAGTATACTCTTAATTAATGAAGCTGACTTGAGTTTGTTTAAGGGAAAACAACTCAGTTTACTGAGTAATTAATTAAGTTACGGCTTAGAGTAGGAAAAACTGATTGTATGTTGAGTACTATGTAGTTTATAAGTATATCTACTTATCTGTGCTGAGTTAGCTTTTTATTAAAGGTTGAATTCTTTGACACTTAGAGAACTAAATGACACATGTGCTACTAACGATTTCTGTGAGAGACAGAATATTCTTTAGTTGTTTTTCAGGTCAAAAAGCGTTAAAATTAAAAAAGATTTCCAGCAGTCCTCACAAGATAAAATGTGTCAGTACGCAATGTTAGGATTCCTTTATTAAAGTCCAAGACAAAAGGATTATCTATCATGGGCCGTTTCTCAAAGCCTCCGCGTGACTTTGCCAATGTTAGCAGTGTCAACCAATCTGAAAATTCCATGTTGCATACTCGCGCGCTTCTCTCAATCCGAATTGCTTGAAGAAAAATGAGATTTTATCAATGGAATTTTATCACATCTCAACGTTCAAATTTCGAAGATTAGCGAGGATGAAAAGTTTGCAACGACTACTTCGCAAAGCTTCAAGTATAAATAGAAGATTGAAGCAGACGTTCAAACTTGGTGAATCACCTCGAATTTCTGTAAAAGTTGAAACTCTGGGTAATCACTCTCAGCTTCAAGAAATTCCAAATTCAAGCAATCAACAAACAATCATTTCAAATCTGTTTGTAATAGAGAGAATCAAACACTTAGATTTAACATTGTAAGGATTCAACATTTTATAAGTTGAATTCAGTTCATATTTTCATATTCAAATTTGAGTGTCAGTTTGGGAAGTGTATCCAAATTGAGTTGAGTAATAGTTAGAAAGAAAAGTACTCTCTGTAAAAACTGTGCCTACCCACTGTAAAGGCTGCTGCCTAAGTAAGGAATAAATACTAGTGGATTAAAGCTCAGAAAAGGTATCCAGGGATTAGAGGTAGGCTCGGGGCTGAACCAAGATAAAATTTAGGTTTTGAAGTTTTGAACTTTCGCTTTTATCTTTCACCGTGTCCAGCTCATTCATCATTCTTTCTCTGTTAAGTGTTTTGCTTGAATAGCTGAGTAGAGTACTCTGCAAGAGATTGTAGATAAATTGTACCAGCGAAGTTGAGTAGTTTATAAGTTTTTATATCAACTCAGCTCGTGTAACTCAGATTCCATATAAAATATTAACTTGGTTAAACAATTTTTTATAAATCTTAAAAAGTAACCAAGATTCGCATTGACCCCCTTCTGCGGTTGTTTACAAACTATCTAAGGTCAACAATTATTTTGACATATTAAAATCATTCAACCAATGTTATGATTTCCCTTTTTATGTATTTATCACATTTGGGCCATTGGATTTCGCCAATACACGCCTACTCCATCTAATGTCCAGTTTTAAATTAAGCTTTCTAATTCACTTTTTTATTGTTATCCTTTCCCCCCTCTTCTTCTTATCTCTCTGATTTTTCTAAAGAGATTTGTCATCGAAATTCAATCACAAAGGCGGATACCGATTGAATTTCTCAAATCCACGAGGATCTTTTATTGAATATTATACAATGAAATTATAAAATCGAGAGATTAAAGCATATAAAACTCACAACGAATGTCTCTGAAAAGAGTTGATGTAGACGATGCTTTCAAAACGAAAGCCCTTCAAGATCACTTGCACGAACCCCTCTTGAATCAGGACCGGTGCTAGCCAAAGAAGATGAAGAAAAGAACCATAGAAATCTCTAAGAAACTCCAAGATTTTAGCTACCCACATTTCTCAAAGAAAATGCTGCTAACCTAATTCATACACACACACATGAATGTATCAATATACAATTAGCTTTTAATTAATTAATTATTTTATTTTATTTTATTTTTATTCTATTTAATTCTAATTAGATAATTAGAATTAGGTTTAATTTAATTATAAATTTGACCCAATAGAAACTTAATTTAGTAATTAAACCATCAAATTTAATTCCTTAAATAATTTCTAATTGACATTATTTATAATTTATAATTTAACCCATACATAAAATTAAAATAATATAATTTAATCAAATCGAATGCCATACTACAAATTAATTTAATTAACTAAAGCAGTTAACCAATTATTTTAGTAAGCAAACTTTATTGAATAAATTTATTTAATTAAAATATTTCACATATGAATTTATTTAATTATCTATTAAACAAATAACATATGTAAATACAATTAAATAACTTCATTTAACTTTAATGAATAATATAAATTATATTATATTATACCATTAACTAAATTAATTCATTAGAGTTACATTGATCATTCAATTACATTGACTTGACATGTTAATTAAATAATCACTTTTTCATCGTGTCTTGTAACATTACATGTACAATAAATCATGAATCAGTGATTCTAAGCGCACGATCCTTTGGATATGTTCATATGTTGGCAATGGGCTTCACCCAGAGTGTAAGCGGATTCTACCAAACCATTACAACCCCAAATTGGGACAAAATACAGATTTATAATCTAAATACTGAACCCAGTAGTTATCTTGCAAAATCTTTTGCTCTCGATTTCTAACTGATGAACAAGGCATGATAATTATCACCCTCTATCATGGTTCATTAATGCTGGCGCGATGTCTTTTTATTTCTCAAACTTAAATGGCAATCCTTAAATTACAACACTACTAATAACATGTTCATGAAATAAACTTAGCATAACCATGCTTGTAATTCAATATTTAAGGACCCGTTAGGTGTATACCATAGATTAACCAATTTTAGATTACTCGTATGTTGCAATTAAGTGTAAGGATAATTAAGACCTACTTAGCATGGATCGGTCCAACCCATGTCTACGACATGTGTTCATGTTCATGATCTGCTTAACAAGCGACATAGTAAATCCATTACTATAGATCATCTAACATACAAATATTTAGTTCAATTCAATCCCATGACTGAACAGACTTGGGGCAATTTTTATGATTTATAATCAACGGATACCCTACTCATATTATAGCACAAGATATAAATGCAGTAGGTTCATTGCCTTTATTAATATGGCATAACAAATGTAATACAAGTTATCATAAATTATTAAGAACCAATGCCTATGAACTAGGGCACACCAATAGTCTCCCACTTGAACTAGTTCATAGCAGGTATTGCCCTAATCTTTAAAAATTCGTAATGGCCTTTCAAACTCCATCCATGATGGCGTTTTGTTCAAACAATTTACCGCATCATTCCTATATCAACCCTTTGTAATGACATGTTTTTGACATATTATTATCCTTTTTGTAGATAACATGGCTTTCAGACATTTTGAACACATGTTCGGATTCTGTGATCGGGTCCCTTTTACTTGTGCTATGGCACCCGTTTTGTCGTGAAAAACACCAAGTAAGCTTAGGATGGTTTTTCCCATTCCTACCTCACTTATGAACTTCATGATCGTTATAACACCCTTTGTAGCATCACATGCTACCATGTTCTCATCATCTTTTGTAATTAACAATGATACTTTGAATAACTTTCAGCTATCATGATGAAACCAAACTGAATTTGATATTTAGGTGCAAACTGATTTGATCTATCTCATATATCACAATCATTTAGATCAAATCTATCCCTTTTAGATATTTACCCTTAAGTCATTCTATTGGATCAGATCTAGTCAAGTTAATATGTATCCAATCAGACTGTAATAATTCCACCTAAATTTAGCACTACAAAGTATTTACTAAAACTTTAGTAAACTACTTTCAATCTTTCTCCAATCATTTTTACACTATCATACTTTAACACCTGGACATAAAAACATCACTTATATACATTATCCATGAAAGCATTATTAAAATTTCCAAATGCACACTATTATCCAAATGTTCACACGTGAGCCAATCTAGTTACTAACTAGATTGCGATGCATAGATTGCATTTCAGCTTAATTCCGTTAAGGAATTTAAAAGCCTTTCAATGATTTATAAAACACTTTCTCATGCCAAGATTAGTCATAGAGAAACTATGTTTTCTTGATTTGTGATTGAACCAATGTGCTTTTTTAGATAATTTATGCCTTGCAACTTAAGCTTCAATCAAGTGAAGCTAAATGCAAATTCTAACTTGTCCCTTTTCAAGGAATTTGTGCACCTTGAACTTATAAGCTCAATTTTGCTCCCACTATTTTTCTCAAAGAGTTATATTCTTTAGAAAAACACCTCCAATGCCTTGAACTTTATGTTTAGGCAGGATTGTGGGGTGCATTATCCTTTTCTTTAAAAGATAAATCACAAATAGGCATAAATATTTTCCTTTGTACTAATATTCTCTCAATCTCATGACATACACTTCAATCCTATGTCAAAGAGATTGACTCAGATTCTACTTAGCTAAAATCTTATGAAAGACGCGATATTAACTCAGATTCTACATAACTAAAATCTTATGAAAGACACGATAGGCTGTAGGCCAACCATATTTCATACGGCGCTCTTTAAAAACCTCTATCAGAGCATGATGTAAATGACTAATGGTCAGAGAATGTATGTCTTCAATCTTGATCTTGGGAGATTTGAATCTTTATTGGATACCATGTCTTGCTGTTGATTAATCATGACATTAATTGAACATGCATAGGTGGCAAGGCGGAAATTCAAAACCATAAAATTAGCTTAAGGATCTCCTAAGTATGCTGTGATTGAAATAATCTAAGTTAAAATGTTCCATATATGCTTTTAGGTTTATAAAACATATGAAAGAAACCTAGCATATAAATATTAAAGCATTACTAGTTGATGCTTGCTTGATCTCTCTTTTGGTAGTGGCGGTCCCTTTGAGCAATTCTGATAGCACAAGCTTCCAAGCTAGGAGAGTTTCTTCACCGACCAAAACCTCGGAGAGGTAGAACCCGTCGATTGACAACAGCTGCTAGACCACTCGTAAATCAACTCGGAAACCAAAACCAAAAGCTCACTTAAACTTAGAGCCTTCTAAAAGAACTCTTCAATTTTTTTGGTGAAGCTCGTGGAGGATCTCGCATAATAAAAGAAGAGGATAGTAGAAATCAGAGAGAAAACAAGCTCAAAGCTTTTTGGTGTGTGTGAATAATGAGAGGCTTAGAAGCCTATTTATAAGGAAAAATGAGGGAGTGCTAGACTCCCCCTCTGACTCTGCATGAGATAGGATAATGCAGGCAGGTCAGCCATGCCAGTAGGGTAACCCGTGGCTGACTTGTGGGTTTCATGGGCTTCCCTCATTAGCTACAAGCTCGCAAGCCCATGCCTGCGGCCCGCGCAAGCGCTGCCATGGGCAGTGCTTGCGCATATGCAGCGCGCAAGCATGATGGCTTGCCCGCATGCTAGCGGCCCATGAACTTTTTAGCTCGCAAGGCAACTGCACCGGCCCCACTTTGAACAACTCATGTTCTTTTCAGGGCCCACTTGCAACGGAAAAATTCCCTTGCTCGCTCTGACTATTTTCCCTATCTTTTCATTATTCCTTTTAATTATTAATTCGGTTAAACCAATTAATAATTCTTCTTATTGATTTCATGACTTGTATTTTTGGTACAGACCTAGTCCAGAGGTTCTTTACATGGTTCGATAAAGACCCAAAGTGTGTAACCTCATAGGATCCCAAGTATAAAGCCGCTCGAGGTGAACCTAAACTTGGATTCCCATCTGAGAACCTTTAGGCTCAGTTATCCAGACCGTTATGAAACCCGATAGCTCTAGACGATCAAATGGGCTTTCTAGCAAAGGCTTATAATCCCCCGATACTTAGAACGTCACGTGCCAATGACTTGATCCGGTTCTGCAGTAGTAACCAGTACAATACACTCCTTCCATCAGGTTAAGTACCATCCAGTTTATTGAGCTTGGATTAGGTGTCAACTGATGTAATAGCCATAGCTATCCTGGAATTAGACATGTTCATGAAGAACACCACTCAGTCAGTTTGTATCTTGATCGATTAGAAAATCTATTCCATCAATCGTATACTTTGATCAGAGGTTTATGAGTGTGTCACTTCAATAAGGGGCCCTAAGGTACATCTCCATTATATTACTATATCAGAAGTGATGGATCCCATTTTGACTACACAGCTTGCCAACATGTGATCATCACTACCAACATGTGATCATCACTATAACCGTAATCACCCGTATCATCCTGATCGTCAAGGTATGAGTAAGTATGACCCAAAGTATAGCAACTTCTACATAAAGTAACCGGTATCTCAGGTCTGAGGATATTCGTACTGCTAGTGCAATAAGACATAACACCAACACATAGATATAGTTATTTCCGAGTGTCTGTCTTATGGCGGTCTCCAATATATTATCCGAATAGATTCATGTGTTAAGTTAAGGTACCACCTTCAGCTCGTGAGATCGGTTACTTGGAACTAATCCAAGGAGTAAGCCTACATATGCTAGTCTATCCGCTCCATTGATGTCCAGGCTCAATGAAACTATGACTAGGGATATTCAGACTATTCATAGTAACATCTATGTGCAGTCTTCACTCTACATAGCTCCCAATATGTCCATGCACTTTTACGTTATGAATTAGTCACAGACTTTGTTTCATCAATGCGCATATACATTGTTAAACATATATGATACCAGTGAGATACAATAAATAGAAAGCATTGATAAGTAATAAAGATGCCTTTGATTATTATTAATAATTAAAAACTATTTGTACATTATTGCTAATAAAGACATATCACCCCAATTACCTGTAGGACATAAATCGTGTCTAACACTTGTATGGTCATGTTCCTCCTATTAAATACTCCATTTTAATGGTGTATTCTAATAGGGTGAGTTGTGAGTCTATCTTATACTCTTATCATAACGATTCAAATACTAGGTTTTATATCCTTACTTTCTTGGTTGCATCCAAAAAACCTTGATATCTTAACCTCTACCTTTTCTTACTTTGTCCTTGTGGTCCTTGAATTTATCAAGGTCCATGGCTTAAATCTCATTAGTCAAGCTAATTGAAATTTACCCAAAAGAACAACTAAGAAAACTCTCTATTTCCATTTCTCGTGCTTGTTGACTTAGATACACTCCCACTGAGTTATTGGTCATGCTAAGCTTTTACATATTTAACAACTTCATTAATGAATTTATTTTTTTAAGGCCTTACATGTGCTCCCACTGCATTTCAGGCACACTAAGTTAATTATCTCATCAATAAGTTTCACGAATAATTTTAGTGTTAATTTACCATGTATACTCAGAATCCACACGATTAAGTGTTTTTCAATTAATTGAATTAAATCCTTTCTGTGAAGAAAGTTTAACCATGTGCTTCATTTTTAACTTGGTTTAAAATAACAATTTGGACATAGAGTGAATTAAGCTTCTTTGCTAATCCCTCTCTATGTTATAGATCTATTATATTGATCACCTCAAGGAAGATTATCCCAAAATAGAAGTTAAGAATAAATATTCTCCGATATTATTGTTCATTACAAATGAAAATTACATATAGAGAATCCTCCTTGATTGATATATAAACTAATTTCTCATTACTAATGAGTATATGTTTACATCATTTCAGAATCAAACTAATAAGTTGACTATCACTAAATGATATTCTTAAATCTCGTATGAAAACTATAAGAGTTTCATCATTGATTATAGAATCCACTTATCTTGATCCCAACTTCCTCTCACTCTTGAGTTCTTGACCATTATCAATGTTAGATCCACATTTAGTATTGAATACTCCAATGTTGAGTAGAGACAAGAATATCTTTAACATAGATACATGCATGAAGAATAATCATTCTTCACATTGTCTCCCAAATCATTGAGGACATATTCTCCTCTTGTGTCCTCTCCGTTTGTATCTGATACTTATATCCTTAGGACATAAATTAGACTTAACTCATAGTTTAGCCCTAAGCCCCTTGACTTTCAAGGTCTCTTCCTTTAATCCAGGCTGAGTCCTATTTACCAACCCTTCAGTAAGCTCAAGAATCTCTTGCAACTCAGCTAAGTTTCTACTCATCTTTGGCTTGTAAGCCGAGACGAAATGGTTATAGGATTCGGGCAGAGAAGCCACTAAGTGACAAGCTATCAAATCCCATGAATTAGGTACACCAAGACGAGTCATGCCCTTAATAAGGATTTCCATCTTCTGCACATGATCACTTATGGAAGTATTAGCGTCCATCTTAAAAGATCTATTCCTTCATGATTAAGAATAGGGGAGAGCATTGGTCGGTTCGGTCCAAGAACCGAACCGAACCGAACCAAATAATTAAAATTTTAGGAACCAAATACCGAACCTAATAGAAATAGGTTCGGTCTGGACCGCACCTAAATACTTTGGTTTGGTCTGGTTCTGTTTAGTAACAAACCAAATTATAAGATAAAATAATTGATTGCAAAGAAAAAATTCTAAAACAGGAACTAATTAAACTAGTAATATAAATTCAATCAATAAACAATATATATTTCTATAGACGGAAACAAATGGTTAAGGTCCTTAAACACATGCACCAAATCAAACCACGTTCAAGAATCAGTTGGTTATGCTAATTGCCAAGTTTGCTTTCTAGATATTATCCAATGTTAATTTCAAAATATAATGTATAATATAATCAAAGAATCAAATGCAACCATCCAATGAAAGGATTAGCAACTGAGTCTATAAATATCCAACACAACTGATAATTGAATAATGTAAATCTACTTAAGAGCATCATCCCATAAATTAATAAATCACATAAACTAAAACTACTAGTCCAAAGACAAATTGACAAATCATTTAGAACTCTTCATGTTTGAATTGAAATTCCAACTAATCAACCAAAGTTGAACTTGAAAAATAAGTACAAACAATCAATTAGATTGTATCGTTATATTACAACATGATATAATTTTATGTTATAATAAGTAAGTCAACGACATTACAACAATAAAATTCCAAATACACATACAATTGAATAAATGAGTTACATAATACATAATAATACATAATACTCAAGTAAATAGAATAAAAAAATAATAAAACATGATTTGAATTAGATTTAAGTACTACTGAACATTGTTGACTCACTTGAAGTGGATATTGTTAAGGCTGTAAACTCTACATATTTATATTCAGATTATTAGTTACAGATTCATAAGATCATTATATATTGAATTTGATATATTGCCTTGAAAAGAAATAAAAAAATACATTTTTCAATTTTATCCACATCATCCATGCTTTCTTCAATAAACAATGGATGCTCTCCTTCCCGGATCCAATCTTGTGCACAAATCAAACTTTCAACAACTTTAGGTGACAATGAACTTCTATAAGGATCAAGAAAGCATCCACTAGCACTAAAGGTTGATTCTGAAGCAACTGTAGACACTGGTTCAACTAATATATCCTGAGCCATAATGCTAAGAACAGGAAATCTATCAAAATTTATCTTCCACCAATTCAGAAAGTCAAATCCCTTGTATCGATCCACCAAGGCCCCATCCAAATACAAATCTAACTCAAATTTTTTAGGCCTTCCAAAGTCCCCATTCTGTTTCTTTAGAATCCCATGAAAGTAATTTGTTGGAGGCTCATATGGGCTAAGATTAGTGGGTGAGTTCTCTATCTCAACTTCTTTTCCTAAATCATTTAAGCTGTCACTAGCACCCTTTTCAACATCATGCATATTTTGATATTCCATAAACAACAAACTAAATGAATCGTTCACATTATTGAAAAGTAAAGTACCTATCTCTATAGCATATATCTGAGTAAAAGAAATATTAATAACCTCAAATTTTTCACTAGGGTCAAAGATAGCAACAAACCAAATCAATTTGTTCATTTTCGTATGGTCCCCCCAATACTTATCAAATTTTACCTTCATCCTCTCAGCCATAGACTTTAATTGGAGATCCTAACCATTGATTCAAAATGACAATGCTCCAAGTACAATACCAACTTCAATCCAAAGTGTATTTCTAGTCACATACTTTGTACTCGAAATTCTCAAGGTCAAATTATAGAACAATTTCAAAATCACTTAAACATTCCTAACATTCTCCCAATCCTAATAAAGGAACTCCATGCTCACCATCCTTGTCTAATTTATAGCTTTTATCTTCCAATTTCATCCTCTCAAATGCCTTCTCAAAATTTTCAGTAGTAGACAACATCAAATATGTTGAATTCCATCCAGTGGGACAATTATAGGATAACAAATTCTTGCATTGAATATTTGCTTTTTCCACACACTCACTAAATGATTTTAGTCTACTAGGTGAATGTTCGCAAGGTTTTGACTCTACTGACTCTGAGGATTTATATTTTATAAAGAAGCCAAAACCCTTGTCTCCCACTTTCTTACTGATAAGATAAGAGTTCAAAATACGAACAGGTGTTGTCAATACCGCTTATCTAAATAAAAATATGGTGACCACTGCAAGTATACAGTTACGATATAGTTTTAAAAGATATCGATCCCACAGGGAAGGAACCAGCTGTAAAGATCAACAAGAGGAACGGAACAAAAGAAAATAATGTAATTTATTTTAGAGGACTGGAATGATGGATGGATAGACAAATGTATGAAAGATTAGAGAAGATAAAAAGTTATAGATATTCCCTATGAACAAGTATGGAAAAGAAAACATGCAAAATCACCAAAGATATTACGTACACTAGATTAATTTAACAGATTCGGTTCTAAACATTCAGATATTCAATTATTCATCTAGATATTTTTACTCTCTATCTATGTGACAAACTTATCATTCATGCTACACTACATAATCCACCATACCATTGCCCACTCTCTCCACAAAATTGGTGGGTTTTGAAGCCTATTTATAGAGTACGAAGGGTTGCGTCTATCCAAACGAAGAGTCATGTCCATTGGCGAAGAATTACACCGCTTCATTGTGATTGGTTGAAGTGGTTTGATCTTATCCATAATGGAAAGGCACCTTTTCATGATTGGTTGACTTCTAAAAGGTGTCTTTTCATTCGGTAGTTGATGGTGGTTGTTCGTTCTTATCCGGTGGTTGAAAGAAGAGAAGAGTTTACCAAAAAACCATCAAGGTCATAACCGCGAATGATTGTCGTGACCGTGAATACTTGGTTGGCAACTTTCTGTTATGCAAGTTAATAAGTCGTGACCGTGATATGTGTGTCACGATCTTGACATGCCTTTTTCACATGATTCCTCTTTGCGATTTCTACTGATCTTTGATATCTTCGATCCTTTGCCAATTCCGTAAGTTCCACGCATCTTTTTGCACCATTTTCACTCTTTTTTCATAGATTTCCAACTTTAATCATTTTACTTCCAAAATTTACCTAGTACCTGCATTTGCATAAAAAACAACTACATACCATGTGAAATCTTTTACATGAAGTATAAAAATGACTTAAATTATAGTGTTTAATGTGTAAAATTATCATGATAATAAGTGTAATTATACACTTATCACACTCCCACACTTAACTTTTTCCTTGTCCTCAAGGTAAATTCAACATAAGTGTATAAATTAGCTATCCAAGTTCGTACCTTATTTGGTGAAAGACTATTGTAGTGAGTACCACATTCCCACGTTGCATAAGATTCAAGTAGAAGTCCAAAATTTCCCACAAATTAGTAATGTGCTATTCATATAGTCTAGTTGCATACCTTTGCACATAATGGAGGTTCAACCGAATCGCATTTTCATATAAGCGTTATATGCATACTCGAATATTTCCTTCTCTTAAGCATAGTGTAAAGGATAAAGGACATAGAAAGCACACTTTGAATAATTTTCTTTCAAGGCATTTTTAGGTAACCTAGGATACTAAAACACTCTTAGTGGTTGCATTTTATGCTCCATACCGCTCTCCCATTTTTTCAGTGGTTGCATTTTATGCTCCATACCACTCTCTCATTTTTTTTCTTTGAAGCATATGTTTTTGAAGTACTTTGTACTTTACACCCATTTTTCGTGCTATGCTATTGTTCTTTTTTTTTCACTCAATGAATAGTTACAGTTTCTGCTCCGTACCATTCCTCACCTTTTGCATAACTCATTGGTTATCCTCTCTTTCTTTTGATTTTTCACTCTTAATACCCTCATCCTTTATTGATTAATTTCAAAGTATTATGGCTATAGTTTTCTGACACTTTAAACACACTCAATACTTATAGGATTTATTCGAGATTTGCATATAAAACTCATAGTAAGAACACTACTAGATATTACTCCACTTAAACTTATCGGTAACATTAAACTAAAACTATACAACTTATACTAATTCACGTTGCATTGAAATGTAAATCGAAACTTACTTGGAATGTTGCTTTCGAATGTTACTCACCACTAATCCTTGCCAAATTGATAAATGCTATGCTAATAACGCTCAATTTCAACATACGCTCAAATTCGTAACAAAAATTTTGTCCGAAGTTTGCACTAATAGCAAACTTGTGATACCTAACACTCAAAATAACCTTGGGACATATTTTAGTAAAGTATAGGCATGGATAATGTATAAATAACAATAAAAATCAAGAAAAATTTTCAAATTCTTCGATTTTTCCATTTTATTTATTTTTTTGGATTTTTCAGGATTTTTACAAATGCCCACCACACTAAAGAACACAATGTCCTCATTGTGGAAGACTTTATTCAATTGAAAAATAAAAGTAAAGAGAAAACACAAATGTACCTAAAATAACTTAGAAACACAAACATAAATGAACATTGTTAAATACAAACGATAAATATTTACTATTTTATACCTTGAGTAGTCATGGTTAAGATAGCAATTGAACATCAATGTCTTGTTGTTCAAATTTTCATTTCATATTTAACACACTAAACAAACAAACAATAGATAAATAAGCAAACAAATAAACACCAATAGACAACAAACACATGAAAAGAAAAGACTCTACAAGGTTCTAAACCTAAATGAAAAGAAAACAATCTATTCAGGAGTTAGTGATTCAATCATTTTATCAATCTTATAACGTGACTCCCGCAGATCTCTTTCAACATCATACACCAGATTGTGGATGTCGTTAATCTTGCGATGAATAGTCTTGTTCTTCCATTAAGTCATTTAACTTCCTCCTAAGATTGGTTGAACTATTCCCTTCTTCCCTAGCGATTTCTCTTTCTCGCTTTTTATCAGCTTCTACTCGCTCATCCCATGACTTCCAATCATAGGTTATCCCATTTTCTCCAATGCATTTAGTTAGAAATCTATACTCGATGAAAACTTCCGTAGTGAAGTCCGGAATTTCATCTTCGTCAGTAAAGACTTCTGCAACAGAAGGAATTCTCCCAACTTGTCTTAGCAAATTTGCCATAGTTTGACACCCGTATGCTATCCTACCAGGGTCAATTGTGGTAGACATAAGAGTCTCCATCATAATTCCTGATACGTCCACAGGTATGCCATTCCAAATTACTTTTAAGATAAACAATTTTTCGGGAATGACAGTGTCGGAACTAGTCCTGCCAAACAGCGCACTACTTAAATAGAAGTGTAAAGCGAGCAAACAGGGATCGCGGATCCACCTACTATAGGCAGATTCCTGTTTGTATTTGGCTTGGCCAGTAAGGTAATACCAAGTTGGTAATGGATCCCAACCAGAAAGCATTTTGTAGTAACAATCTTTAGGGAATCCCAAATTCTTCTCCAGTGCTTTCCTCGACAACTTATGCTTCTTCCCTTGGTGATGAAATTCTAAACAATCCATCTTTTCATTCGTCTATACTAACGATATCAGCATTTCCTTACAGTTATCTTCACTATTTTCGATGATCATGTTGGAATAGATAATGAAATTTAGAATTCTAAGGTAATACATAACCCTATCATAGATTCCTAAATGAACGAAACTATTCCTATGGATGACATAGGAACTCATGAATTCTGCATCTCTGATAGTTTCAAAGTGATCATCTTCCTCCTGAGAGTAAATTGGAAAAGGTACTTCATACCACTCTTGTAGATTTGAAGGAGGAATGAGATTAGATTTGTTAGGGGGCACCATTTTGAAAAGTAAAAGGATTGAATGATTTTCAAGGTTTGGAACAAATTTTTTTTTGTCTAAAGAAAAAGGATTTTCTAATTTCTGAAGTGAAGGATTATGAGAATTTGCATTCACATATATAGAGTTTGAGAGAAACCGTCAAAAAATTGCCAAACTGCTGTAGTTTTTGCACAAGTCGCGGTCGCGATCACCAGTCACTATCGTGACTAAGCAAAACAAGAAACATAATGTTTTAACAAGGAAATTTATGAACATGAGTATATATCGCGAACGCGAATGGGTAAAATAGAAGAAAATCTTCTATTTGTTAAGAATTAAGATGAAATATTATGACGTATCACCTCCAAGATGATTATTTCATAATTTTTTTACATCTAAGATAAGTTTAGAAGATTGTATAGTATAGGAAATGAAATAAATAGATATAATTAGAAAATGTGCCGCATCTCTAGAAATTAGATCTCTAGAACGCACTTGCCTTCCCCGGCAACGGCACCAAAAACTTGTTCGCAAGGTTTTGACTCTACTAACTCTGAGGATTCATATTTTATAAAGAAGCCAAAAACCTTATCTCCCACTTTCCTACCAATAAGATAAGAGTTCAAAATACGAACAGGTGTTGTCAATAGCGCTTATCTAAATAAAAAAATGGTGACCACTGCAAGTATACAGTTACGATGTAATTTTAAAAGATATCGATCCCACAGGGAAGGAACCAGTTCTAAAGATCAACAAGAGGAACGGAAAAAAGAAAATAATGTAATTTATTTTGGAGGATTGGAATGATGGATGGATAGATAAATGTATGAAAGATTAGAGAAGATAAAAAGTATATAGATATTCCCTACGAACAAGTATATCAAAGAAAACATGCAAAATCATTAAAGATATTACATACACTAGATTAATTTAACAGATTCGGTTCTAGACATTCAAATATTCAATTATTCATAGTAGAGCAACTCATGAAATGACTTTTCTAAATCTAGTACAAATGAATTAGGATGATTATATAAGCATGGATAACAATATTATTATGCTTAATATGGGTTGCTCTCACATAGCCATATTTAGCAAGTTACCATTCCAAAAATGTTGGCTCACTAAACAGCGTTATAATCATAGATCTAGTGATTATACACAATCTCGTTAATCCCAAAACTACTCTTAAAGTTAACTCAAAAGCATATAACTTGATTAATATAAAAGACTCAACATGAAATACACATTATGCCACATAGACATATCATAAACTTCGAAATAGAAAGTATAAGTAGAAAGCAAAGCAAAGTTGTAAGGTATGCAAGTGAAAGCTAAAGTTGATCAAACCGTATCCACTCTTTAATGGGAGTCGTCAAGTCACGCAATTCCTGCGTCTGCTTTGAATTTGGTCTCGACTCATACAGAACCTCCGCTAGGATGCTATTCTTTGTGAATATTGAATAAACGAATATTGAAGAATGAAAACTTTTATTGATAAGTGATTTGCAATTACACTTATACAGCAAACCCTCGAATATGTAGAGAAATCTAGTGATCGAAATAAGGTTTGAATCACTTATACATTTTCTCGCTAACACTTATGAACATAGCGAAATCTAGATCTTTTTACTCTCTATCTGTGCGACACACTTATCAGTCATGCTACACTACATAATCCACCATACCATTGCCCACTCTCTCCACCGAATTGGTGGGTTTTGAAGCCTATTTATAGAGTATGATGGGTTGCGTCTATCCAAACGAAGAGTCGTGTCCATTGGCGAAGAATTACACTACTTCATTGTGATTGGTTGAAGTTGTATGATCTTATCCATAATGGAAAGGCACCTTTTCATGGTTGGTTGACTTCCAAAAGGTGTCTTTTCATTTAGTAGTTGATGGAGGTTGATGGCGGTTGATCGTTCTTATCTGTAGTTGAAAAAAAAGAAGAGTTGACTAAAAAACCTTCAAGGTCGTGACCACGAATGATTATCGCGACCGTGAATACTTGGTTGGTAACTTTGTGTTGTGAAAGTAAACAAGTCACGATCGCGATATGTGTGTCACGATCGTGACATGCCTTTTTCACATGATTCCTCTTTGCGATTTCTACTGATCTTTGACATCTTCGATCCTTTGCCAATTCCATAAGTTCCATGCATCTTTTTGCACCTTTTTCACTCTTTTTCATAGATTTCCAACTTTAATAATTTTACTTCCAAGATTTACCTAGTACCTGCATTTGCATAAAAAACAATTACATACCATGTGAAATCTTTTATATGAAGTCTAAAAATGACTTAAACTATAGTGTTTAATGTGTAAAATTATCATGATTATAAGTGTAATTATACACTTATTAGCGAATACCTAACATATCTAACTACAGCTCTAACTTTCTTAACAGATTTTCCAACTTCTTTTAATCCATCTTGCACAATTAAATTAATAATGTGTGCCATACATCTCATATGCATGAATTCATCAGAATTAACACCATGACCCCAATTCAATACTTGCTCTTTAAC
>CATIWQ010688480.1:0-25428 GCA_949673415.1 Euphorbia schlechtendalii
AGCTATGTTATATGGTGGTGTGTACATGTAGTTCCAATAAAAAATCCTTAATAAGTTCCATTATGACAAAAATGAATCAACCACATAGTCTAGAAGATGAATGTCAAAGCCTATAAGAAGGAAATATAGGTGATCTACGGGTGCTAGTCATTCCACCGGGCGTGCTTCCTTGAAGTATGAGGAACAGGATCCAAACCATCCTCATCTCTCTCTTGCTTACGTGATACCCTAAAATGTTGGTCGGTGTTAGGAAGACTCCTCATCTTACCCAGTTACCCACAATAAAACTCATAGGTATCAGTAGTCTCTAGGAAGCTGTAATCCAAAGAAACAATGGTAGCCCATGCCCATAGTCTTTGTATAGCGGCGGGCGTGTCGGGACCAAACTCATGGAAACAGGTCAAACATAGCACCCTAGGACCTCGCTGCTAACACCGTACTGCCTTCATATGTGGGAAGGAGAATAGGAGGTGACGATGAATAAGCCCATCAGCAGCATGCCTGAGTCATACACATTGGTAGCCATAAAAGAAATCTCCAACCAAGGACTAAACTAGTAAATCTCGAAATCTTGGTAGGAACGCAAAATCTCGATCTAAGCATCCTCACTTAGTGTGTGGTCCTTCTTGATGAATCCTTTGGGACCGTAATGTGAGGAAGATATTATGCCTTTCCCAAATGAGGGTTAGCTGTCAAGCGAAGCTTCTCCAACAACCACAACTACAGGTATTTCTTTCAAATAAGAGGATGAAATTCACAAAGAGAAAGGTTGAAAGGATATAACTCATGTAAAGCAAAGTGGTCACCCACTATGTCTGGGTTCATTGTAGTAGCGTTCATGTGAACCAAGCTCTCTACTAAAGCAAGAGCCATAAGAGAAAGACCCGTGGAGGCTGGGTCAATAACTGATAACAAGATAAATGGGGCAATTGCTCCAACCCCATAAACGAACTCTGCCAGGAGAAGTATGGCCACCATGAAGGGCCATGCGAGATGAGAATTGGATGTAGTCTCGCACCAGCTAAGGACAGCATCAACCTAAAACCTCCAACGTCAGGAGGGGCAGATAAGAAATGCTTGCTGGATTCTAAGTTCCACAATCTTCGTAGCTTATCCTCGCCCTTGAATTGGAAGGAGGGAAATACAAAAGAAAGCCTCACGGGGAATGCCGGAGTCATATTCACTGGGAAAGGAAGTCCTAGGTTAGCATGATAGTCCTCAATCAATGGGGAAATCTGAAGTTCATCAAAGAGAAAGATGTGAGTAGCCGAATCCTAAAACTTTAGAGCAGCACAAATAAAGGCTGTGTTCATAGGCCTAGAAGCAAAGTATTAAAGGCATCGCAGCCCAAACCCATTAAGCTTTCACCAATCAGGCTCTCAGGTGGAGCGGAGAAAAGCTATAAGTCACTCGTTATGCGTCGACATTAGCAAGAAAAGCTAAAGAAAATTCCTAAAGATCGGTGTTTCCTACATGCATTAACAAGAAAACATTAGCATGCCACATTCATTCATTCAGACATACACATAGATATTTACCAACAAACAAGTAGTCACTTCCATAAAACATAAAAAAAAGTGCAACAAGTAAGGACCCAGCATGTAGTAACCAAATTCTTGTTCTTTTTTTAAAAAAAAGGGTTTCGAAGTTATACAAAGACTATCTCAGAATTTCAAGATTGAAAAAAAGAGATCCTAAACATGCATCACCAATCTATTTCCTATACCCACCGGATCTCTAGGCCCCATACCCCACCTTTGGGGTACGCTCCCAGAGGCACCATTAATCAGACCACATGCAGGATAAGGCTGAGGGGCACCAAAAAAGGAAGCATCCCACTCAAGAGGGAATAGTTACTCAATGCATGTCTCATCAAGGTCAAGAGAGTGGGTGAAGTTCTCGGTAGCAGCTCTAGCTCTCTCCTACTCCCAAACTTGGGAAGACTTAGCATTCAGTCGTAACAACTCTTGATCATGAGTATCCAAACTCTGATATTGGGCATATAAATCCTGGTAACTGGTTTCCAGGCCTCAATTATGGGAATCTAGGTCCTGGTGGAGAACATCCAACTCTTGGAAGTGGCCCTCAATCTCCAGATAGCGCTGCTCATAATCGTTCCCCCTCGTTGATAATGACTGCAATCATCAAGACATGCAAAAATCACAATCATATAAATCAAGCATAATATATCATACATACATTACAAATCAAGTATAAGAAGGTCAAGTAAGAAAGCGTACCCGCATGACTCCATCCTGCATGATCATCATGTCCCTCATGGCAAGGGAATGTTGATCCACTCACTCCATCTCCTCCCAAGAAAACTACAAAATGAACAAAAAAACATCAAACATTCTAAAAACACTGCACTACATTTCAAAAAGGATCATCTAATCAAAGACTTACATGAGTGGTGTCAGAAGGGTCGAAAGATAATGTGTGGAGGCTTCGAGGAAGAGATACCTGTCTCTTTGTCCCCAAGAAGTCCATCAAATAAAAAGAAATGTCCAAGGGGACCGTTAATCTCCCCTCAATAATTCTCAAAGAAGCAGAGCTTGGACCTCTGGTAGAGACATTCAGATCAGGGACTCGAGCCCTCTTTTGAGCAGACTCTTACAATAACAAATAAACAATTAGAAGCAAGATCAATGAAAGATAAAAAACCATCGTAATTAATGATACTCTCATACCCAGCAGCCGACGCCAATACAGCTAGCACCTACAACGGGATCACCTACCCCTTGAATACGTGGTGGAGCACGAGGATGACTAGCAACAGCCTAAGTTGCAAGATGCATCGGGATCAACATATCTTGAAAAAATGCCTCATAGTCACCGTGTTGACCAGAGACTCGCGAGTGGTGCCCCTTGAAGAATAGCTACCTCTCGTCCAAGTCAGTAATCACCAAGTGCACCTAGAAGAGTCTAGTAGGAGGCACAAGAGGGATACATCTCTCAGACACTGCCTTCATCTGCCAAAACTGTATGCGCTTACCAAATACCACTCTCGTGACCGGGGACTCTATAATATGAAGCAGTTCCTGTCGATATCATATTATCATGTCATGAAACAAAGTTCTCACAGGCCACCGGTATGTTACCCCGGTATTCTTCAATCTGAATGTCATCACCTTATAATAATATATACCTAATTCTATGATGAACACCATCTTAGCCTTATTCATTATAGCCATTAGGATCTGGTTAGAACTTGAAAATCCATCCATGAATGAGTACATAGCTTCCCTAGCTACACTGTCGACCAAAACATCTATGTGGGGTAGGGGGAAGTCATCCTTTAGGGTGGCTTTGTTCAGATCCCTAAAATCTACATAGACTCAAACCTTACCATCCTTCTTCGCAACTAGGATAATGTTGGCCAACCATGTCGGGTATTCAACTACTTCTAAAAACTTGGCCTTAATCTACTTTGCTAATTCTACCTTAACCTTTTCTTCCCATTCAATTCTTAAGAGGCGTAGCTTCTGCTTGAATGGTTTGATCCGTGGGTCCGTTGGGATATGATGTTCAGTGATCTATCTGTCCACCCCACCAAGTGAGGGCTACCACATGACATCTAAGCACATTTATTATCTCTCTTTTTTTGTCAAGAGTCAAATCATTAGAAATTATCACCATTTTTTGTGATTCATTTGTACCAAGTTTACTTCATTTAATGACGTGTCATGTATGTTAAAGACATTATGCGTATGATCACATGAATGCATGGTGCTATCTAGCAGAACATCAAATAAGTAAGCAAAATCATTGTATTTCATTGTGTGGACCTCATAGGCAAAATTGTTAAAAACATCGAAAATGTTTAAAATTATATCACTATTTTCCTCCTCCACAGGTAGAGGGTCTTTAATTATCATAATAAGCGTGTTGGGAACCACTTCTTCTTCTAGCCTGGTTTGAGCAAGCTTCTCCGTCAGGATTTTGACTGTATCGGATATAGCCTAATCTCAAGTATCGCCTTTTTCTCCATCAGCTTATTGATGGCCTTTGTAAATGCAGAGATTGCATCCTCGAGCTCCTCCTCCTTCTCCTGTTCAAACTGGTCACTCTTAACTGTGCACATCTCCAGGGTAAGAACTAGCACTTATTTAGATAATAGGGGTTCTTCAGGAAATTCAATCAACTAGCTAGTTGCAAAGTTGAACACATCATTAAAAATCTCAAACCCTCTAGCCAATTCCCCATTTAAAATTGAAGGCTCAGGCTCCCCTAGGTATGCCTTGTTCCCTTGGGCCTCACAGATGCCACCATGTGCATAATAGTGGCTTCTTATGCTTATACATCTTCTAGTTTGGGACAAAGCCCAAACCTAGTCTAGGGGTGACTAGAACAAGATCGATGGCCTTGATAATTCCCCGATGGTGCGTACCCAATCCTCTCCTTGAGATTAAGCCATTTTTCTTCATTAGTATCTTTAAGCTCTAGGGGAAAAATTGATACCCCTTTAGAGCTTTGCGCTCCTTCTTCTTCTCCTCGGTGGTCACCACCCCCCTGAGCCCTTGTGCCTCTCTTTCTTCAAATGATACTTACTAGTTGCCCATTATGAATGAGCTTAATTTTCTAGTGTAGGGTAGATGGGACTACCCCTAGTGCGTGAATCTAGGGTTGGCCTAGCAGTAGAGAATATGTTATTGGAATGTTAGTACCGTAAACTTGACTTTAGAGGTCACCCCTCCTGCAATGTGCTCTGCTTCAAAATTCCTGAACACTCCCCTCTTAGAATCATCATAAGCCTGAATTACATTGTCGGACATGGCCAGCATGTTTTCTTGCAGTGCCATGTGGGGTAGGACTTTAAGTAGGCACATGTTCAAAGCTAACCCATCTTCAACCATCATACAGGGAATCGCTCGATAAAAAATTTGCACCTTGATAAAAAGTTCCTATTGTGTACTCCGAGCTCTCACAGTAACTCCGAGTAATCAAAAGTTATAATCAATAGTTGGTGTGGACTAATCCCTTCCTCGATCATAGCGCACATTTCTACTACTGATGTCATGGTCATTGCAAGCATCTCCATCAGCCTTTTCACTAACCCCATCTTGTATCTTTGAGATATCTCAAGAAACATCCAAATGATATATTTTGCTTAAATCCCCTTCAGTAGGTTCACTAGGGGATCGACATCTAGTTCATCTTCATCTACCTTTAGAGGGAGCGGTGGCTCAGGTTGCTCCCTGGCAATCTCATCGAGAGTAGAGTTGTTGACCTTTACTACTTCCTCCCCTCGAAAGACCCTTCCACTACGAGTAACCCTCAATAATCCTTCTTCCATCACCCTTGTCTCAGTTGGAGTCACCCATGGGTACTGGTTATACCCATCATTAAGTTTGATCCGAGATTCTTTCAATTGGTAAGCGTCTAGGTTGATAGGTCTCTTCTTGTATATGATAGTCTCACCTTCAACTATGACTCCATCATCTGCTTTCATCTTTCCCCTAAACTTGAGAATATAGGCGTCCAGGTCTATTAGTACCTGCTCTGGTGTTTTTCGAGACTCTACTTCCACCACGTCTCCTCGGGAATCGACCTTCTTTGTTGAGAAAACTTCAGCCAATGGATCTTTCTCCATGTTTTGTGATAAGTGTATAATTACACTAATTATCTTGATATTTTCAATCATAAAATGATATGGTTTAGAGTCATTTTATACTTCATATATTAAAGATTTCACGTGGTATGTAGTTATTTTTTATGTAAGTGCAGAAACTAGGTGAATCTTGGGAGTGAATTGATCAAAGATGGAATTTTATGCAAAAATAGTGAAAAAGGTGCAAAAGATGCGTGGAATTCAAGAAATTGGCTTAGGATCGAAGTTTTCAAAGATTGGCAGAGTTACAAAGAATAACCATGAAGAAAAGGACATGTCACGATCATGATTCATGTTCACTATTGGACAAATCATGCCCGTGACTATCTATCATGATCGCGACTTGTAATTCTTCACAAGTAGAAAGTTACCAACTTATATTCACAATTGTGACATGTATGTAACGCTCTCGACTTGTGATGATTTTGGATAGCACTTCTCAACTTCCAACCACCGGATAAGGATGATCAACCGCCACTAACTATCAAATGAAAAGACACCTTTAGGGGATAAAGAAGCAATGAAAAGGTGCCTATCCATTGATGATAAGGATGAGTTCTAGCATCCAATTACATTGAAAATGATGCAACCCTTCACCAATGGACACGAATCTTCGTTTGGATAAATGCAACCCTTCGCACTCTATAAATAGGGTTAGATCCAACCATTTTCATGGAAGTGGTGGGCCGTGAATTGTAGTGCACATGTATGACATAGATTGAGAGTGAAAGTTATAGATTTTGCTAGTTCAAAGTTTTAGAAAGAAAAATGTAAAAGTGATTAGATTCTTGTTTCGATCACTAGATTTCTCCACATATTCTAGCGATTGTTGTATGAGTGTAATTGCAAAGCACTTATCAATAAAAGTTTCACTACTTCAATAATCATTTTTTCAATATTCACAAGGAATAGCATCTTAATGGATGTTCTGTAGGAGTCGAGACCGAATTCAAAGTAGATGCAGGAATTGAGGGAATGGACGACTCCCATTAAAAAAGTGGATACGATTTGATCAACTTTAGCTTTCACTTGCATACCTTACAACTTTACTTTGTTTTCTACTTATACTTTCTAATTCAAAGTTTATGATATGTCTATGTGTCATAACGAGTATTTCATCTTGCATCATTTATATTAATCAAGTTATATGCTTTCAAGTTGACTTTAAGAGTGATTTCGAGGTTAACAAGATTGTGTATAGTCACTGGATCTATGATTATAACGCTGTTTAGTGAGCCAACACTTTTGGAGTGGTAACTTGCTAAATATGGCTATGTGAGAGCGACCAGTACTAAGTATAGTATTATAGTTATCCAGGTTCTTATAAGCGTCATAATTCATTTACCCTAGATTTAGAAAATTCATTTCATGTGTTTCTCTATGGTGAATTATAGGATATTTGGGCATCTAGAACCGAGTTTGTTGAAGTTATCTACTGTTTAAAATAACTTTAATTATTTTGCATATTTTACTTTACTATACTTATTCTTAGGAAATATCTATATGCTTTGCATCTAATCTATTCATGCATCTTTTCACCATTCAAAACCCTTAACCTTTAAATCATTATATTTTCTTTCATCCCGTAACTCTATTTGATATTTAGAACCGAAATCATTCCCTGTGGGATCGATATCTTTTAAAACTACATTGCAAATGTATAATTGTAGTTATCATCATTTTTCTATTTGATAATTGATACTGACAACACCTGTTCATATTTAGAACTTTTATATTATCAGTAGAAAAGTGCCTAACATTTTGTTTATCATCAATTAAAGCATTCACTCATAGATTAGACCGTGATAGCATTTCAAAGACTGAATTAGCGATTATCCCTGACCCTACTGTAAAAACATTACAAATCCCCAATACTCGTTCTCTGTCAAGATGATCTACATGATATGACAGCTCATCAAAACACGAGATTATCAACCTAGACAAGTGGTGGTGATACCAATTGCTTACTCCTTTTATCATCAACCTAAACACCAGCTTGTTCGGTTGGTCTTGTCTACATCACCATATAAATGAGCATCCACCACCTTATATAGCTCATGAATGGTTCATTTTCCCTTTGTTTACATGCAAGGAGATCTAGCATGCCTTGCTTTGGTGGTTCTAAGAATGAAAAGTCCTTCTAGAACTCTGTTGTGATACTATTCCACATGCTCTTCACTTACTTTGACTGTATTTTGTACCATTGACTCGCTACCCCAGCCAGAGAATAGGGGAATAGTGTCACCATCATCACCGGTGAAAGGCCTTGTACCTGGCACAACGTGTAAAACTTGAAAATGTGGGAAGACGGCGCGTCATTCCCATCAAACAATGACATGCTAGCCAAATTAAAGCTGATTCCTGATACTTCATCTCGATGCCTAACCTCTTGATTACTTGATTATGCTTCGGGAGTCTCCATGACCTTATCTGGGTCCATCCTTTACTCAATCTTCATTACCATAGTGGTTGTTCCTGCTGAGTGCTGCTTCTCCTGATAAAACCCTCCCTATGAGAAGCAACTTAGGTTTTTTATCGATAAACACCAACATCCTAGCCAAGCTAACCATAGACCTTTCAATCTTACCTCATAACCCATGGTGACCTGATTCCTCCTCTAGCATCCTCAAAACATGATCTAGATCACACCATCACAAATTTCCCCAAACTTTCAGACATGCACTTCATCACCTTCTTTTCCTCCATCTCACAACTGATCATTCCCACTTTTGCCTCAAATTTTGACAAAGGTTTTATCTTGGTTCTAAGCTTAAGGGCTTGTTCATGAATGATTTTGTTATCCACCAATTTTTGAATGGACTTTAATAGTTTCTTGTAGTTATTCATTTTGAGCCCCATAGTCACATGGTAATGGTAGAAATTGCATTTATCCTCGGGCTAGGGAGGAACGTGCTTCTTCAAGCTCTCCATCTGCTTGAGTTCTTGTAACTTGGTCAATAGAAACCCAAGATTAGCCGTGTAAGGGGAAATGCCATGATATTCCTCCTTCGACAACCTAATAGTAGCTACACTTTCCTCCTGCACTAGCTGAACTATAGGCTGCATCGTCTTAACCTACACAGGTTTAGACTCATTCTTCTCATACCAGGGCTTGTTAGCTGGCTACCCCCTTCTCATCCATCGTGTCATAACGCTCTATCTTTTTTGCCTGAACGAAAACCTCCTAATAGCTATGAAAGGTCTTCGACCCAAGCCTTTTCCTATAAGATGGTAGTGCACCATCCAGTAGCTTCACAATCATTTCTAACAGACTCAAATGAGCTTGTAACCTAACCTACATGGCTATCTAGTGTTCAAAATTCTCACCCTGCTTCTATCTCACTACCTCCAAGTTTTGCATCATTATTACTATAAAGGTATTGAAACCATAATGATTGACCATAGCTTCCCAATCATAAGCTATGTCAATGGGAAGATAACTGTACCACTCATTAACGGGACTTCCTAGAGTAACAATGAAGAGCTTGGCCATCATTCAATCACTCACTTTCAAGGCCCTCGTCATGTTCTTATAATGTGCAAGGTGGGTACGAGGGTTTGTGGTGCCTATGTACTTTTCGAACTGAGGCATCGTGAAAGTTTGTGGTAACATATCCTCATCTCTAGCTACTAACTATATCGGGAACATACCCATTTATCCTTGTGCAAGGTGACACACATGGGTAACCAAGAATTGCTGCCATAGCTCCGCCATTCCAGTTGTTGGAGGATGTTATTCCCAGCTCTCAAGTAACCATCATACCTTGATTGTATTGGCCCTGGCCCTGAAACATCTGAGAGGGTGCATTCTAACTTAGAATTAAAGGCTGAGCCATCCCCTGGATGAATAGAATGTAGCTGGTGGAAGGCTTGATTTTTGTCGACCCTATTACTCTTGGTGCAGAAGCTGTTTGACCTGGCTACCCCAGGAAAAACTGATCACCAAATTGTGACTAAGAAGCTTTTGTAAAATTATACATAGCTTGACCAACTTGTGGCTGGCCTTGCCCAGCCCAGATTTGGTAATAGGTGGGAGCAATAGTGCTACAGACTAGGTACATTATAGTAGAAGAAGATGGTCCACTAGGTATAATTGTACCACCAACATTAGGATTGGTCACCATGTCATTGTCCCTCTCTTTGGGTTGCCCAAACTTGGCGTGATGACTAAAGACTGATGCAAACTAATCATTGTTTGTGAAGGTGTTCATAGCAGTTGCAATCTTAGCACTCACTGATGATTGGTTTCTTTGTGGATTTTATCTCGCCAAAAGAGTCTGTTCCTCCCCTACGTTTTCCTCTTACAAGTTGGTCATACTACCAGTTTGAACAAAATTGAATGGAGTGCTCTACCTAATTCTGAACCTGAGTCTTCGATGGAATTAGTGTATGAAACCCCCTCTAGAGTGGTTATGACTGGAGAAATACAGAGTAAGAGGTGAGAAGACCTATTCCAAGCCTTCTAGAGGATAGGCTTTTTCATAGCTAAGATACACAGGAAGATCATCAGGTTATGCGTGGTTGATGCGTGAAGTGTTAATGTTATGGCTCCATACACAAAGGATTAACGTGTCATGATGCGAGATAAAAAGTATGTTGTCAATCCACTTGAAACAAATGGTGTTAGTCGGTGATAAAAAATGGGAAAATGAAAGCCCAACCCTTGGGGGTGGGTTTGAGATCTCCACACTGTCTATGGGGTAATGTGATAGGAATGATGTATTGTAAATGCGATGAGGTGACCGAGTTACTCACGTGATAATAGGTCGATAATTTGAGATTTCTTACTGTGACAAGGTCTCATGAAATGAAAAGCTTCAATTGATTTAGGGTAAGTAGTGCTACGTACCCTGATGAAATTACATAAAGTTTAAAGTTCATGAAGATATGTAGCTATTAAATATATGTTTTGGTCCTTTTACCCAATCAGGGAAGAGTCTCGGATGCCGGTATGGGCATCATTATAAAAAGGGTATGCGGTGATGCATGAGTCATTGCCTTTCTCGGGCGGATAGTTCGGGTGAGTGGAACACCTCGAATATTGGTAAGGTAGGGTTTTTGAAGTAAGTTCGCTCCGTGTGGGCTTAGGTTTGGATATCAACCAGGGATATCACATGATGTGGGGAAATATAGCTTAGGTTCGTATTTGCCTCATTTAGGCTTTTAGTGTGTATAATCGCCCCAGGTGGGCTATGAATTAGACACCAAGTGGGCATTGCGCAAAGATTTGGGTATTTTTATCTTACACGAGCTTAAGAGTCAGACATCATGTGGATGTCATGCTAAGAAAGGGTAAATAATGTTTCATGATTCTAATCAGTTTCATGCTATCCTAGGGTGACACAATCTCAAGTGTCAACTAATCTTAAGTATGGGTGATACCAAATTGGTGTCATGATGATGAGAAGATGATATGTCCATTTTATATTGAAAATATAATGAGTGTGTGCATTTAAGTATCTGCATTAAGATTCATGGTTCGCAGGGCACATTTGTACAATGCATGATGAACCAAAAGCTGTAAACACATAGCATACAACATCCAACTTCCAACCATAAAACTCCCATGCGTAGGGTTTTTGGCTTGTCTCTATCCTAAGTTATGGTTCATCTTAGTGTATGATCTTTTGTTGCGTAAGAAAAGGTGCGCACCTATAAGAAAATATAATGCATGATTTTTGTTGGGTAATACCCCTAAGGAAAAAACCTATGGCTTATTTACATGACGTTTATAAATGGGTTATTGCTGTAAAAGGTTCTTGTTGCACTAAAATGCACTCCAAGCCTCTCCCCAAATGGATTCTAATGAGGGAGGTACATGCAATATGGTAACAAGTGCTCCACATGCTCAAGTACTATCTTTTCTCAAAGAGGTAGATTAGTAGAAGAGAAAGCTTTACAGTAATAGGGTACCTTAAAATTATGGGTTATTCCCCTCTATTGCAATACGTTATTAGGAATATGTCATAATTAAGAAAATACGGAATAATTTTAGGCACTTATCCAAAATTTAATACTTTTAAAAAAAAGTTTAAGAAAAATCCCCAGTGGACTAGACACTGTGAGCGGACAACATGAAAGTGATTGGCCGAGAGCGCGCTATTTATATGCGGGGTCCACTGGGGTGTTTTTAGTGAAAATAAAATTACAGGGTCAGGGATCCGAAAAGTTTGAATAAGAAGGTAAAAATATTTTTAGATTGGTCAAAACCCAAATCCGCCATCTCTAAGTGTAGAGTCACCACCTGGATTTGCTGTTCTAGGAATTAGAGTCCTATAAGGATTAAAGTTTGGGGGATGGCCCACTAAGACACAGAGATTCAAGTTCTGGATAAGTTGCTTACTTCTTATTGAATCACATTATATTACATCTACAGAATATGTTTCTTAGTTATGCATATTCGTACCTATGTCATTTTTGTGTTTCTAATGTATGATCAACGAGCATGTGAAAAGGAATAAATCCGTACATAAAGTGATGAATAAATGCATAAAAGTAAAGATTAAAATTACAAAACCTCAGGGGATACAACTGCCCACCTAATCTATGAATTACATATCCTCAAAAGATAATTGAAATTATGATACCTAAAGGAAAATAAAATCCTAATCATGCATCTAACCTAATCTACCTGCATCCACAATGGTTAGCACGGGGTAATAGCACAACGTTTATACGTATGTTTGATTTGATTTTGGCGATGCCCGTTTGGCCTTTAAAATAGCAGAGATTGAAAATTTCTTATTTAGATTGAAAAGAATTTTTCTTATTAACATATTTGTTGCTCATTTTAATTAGTGAAAATGCACGCATGGTAAAAATGTGAGGGCTGTTATCCGAGAAGAATTTTTATTCCCTTCGTGGGGGTATTCTAATGAAAATATTCGTAAATTACTAAATTAAAAGAAACATAAAAGACGAAGGAGTAATGTAACATTGATAAAAATTACATGATAAAATAAAATAGAGTTAATCCTAGGTCAACATGTAGAATAAAATGAAACACAGAAAACACGAGATAAAGCAACTTTAAGAACTCAGAGGCTTACCCTTTCGGCACGAATCCACTTTCAAAGTACCCGCTTGATTCTTGTGAGCATTCCTCGTTCGTTTCGATTTTTGGTGTTTGATAAAATATATCAGAATTAAAGCATTCTCTTTATTCCAAAAGAAAATTTTTTAATGATAAAAAAGGCTGTTGTTAAAAGAAAGAAAATGCTAGAAAGTTATTTCATCTTTCTTGCTAAAAATTTTTGATCCTTTATCTACTGAAAATTCCTCATAATTATAGGGAGAATTTCCCAAAAATCTAAAAAGGAAAGAAATTCAGGTGAGGGGGATATCCTCACTGGAATTCCGATGAGGATGGCTCTGGCATCTCCATCATTTTTGCTGGAGAGGCTAGTGCAAGCCTTGCTAGCATTTTACCGGCAAGGCTAGTTAGGCCCGATTTTGTGGATTTTAAATTTCTTTTTTTTATTTTTAATTTTTAAAATAAATTTAATTAATTAATCATAATTTTAATTAATTAATTAAACAAAATAAAATATTAATTAATTTGTACCAAGGTATAATTTTTTAAAGTCCTTAAAATTAAATTAATTAAGTCCTTAAAAGAAATTAGTGACGAGGAGAACTCTCATTTGAAGATCGCTGGATAATCGAAAATTTGTGTGATTCAAGGTTAAATATTGAAAATCTTTCATCATTGAACGCGTGAGCTGGTACAAAATCCCGTGGTCACAAGGAGTCAATCGTAGTTTGAAAATCCTGTTGCTTCCTAATGATGGTCTATGATGTCTCTTACTCTAGCTGCTCCTTTCCTTTAACAGAGAGTATATCTTGGAAAGACAAAGGTAGTGCATGCTGGACCTGTTTGCATGTAGGAAAGGATATAATGAGACATTCATGAGTTACTTTCATCAGTGGATGCTTATCTATGTAGTAATATTGACAAGGACATTGGAATAAGCTCGTATTCGGTTAATGCTAGAGGGGGCCCGTCAATAGTACCACCATTTACCTCTCTAGGATGGTGATAAGGTCATTTGATGAACTTTCATACCATGTGCACCACCTAGACAGAGATCGTACGCTAGAAGCCCACAACGTTCTTGTGGTAGGGTCGGATATACATTTCAACTCGGTCTTTGAAATGTTAATCAGGTCCAATCCTGAGGTGGATATGTTGACTAAAGGCAGTCAGGATATGGAGGTGGATCCTTTGGCCAAGGTATTCTCTATGGAATGGATAGAAGCTAAGGAGGAGGTGATGGAATTTTTTTGGGTAAAGTGCTAGAACGGGTGCCAATTGATCTAGATGCTTACATGCTAATGTACCGCCAAAAGTAAAGGCAAGATAATGTGGTCTTGGTGGAGGGAAAGACAATTGTATATGAGAAGAAGATGATCAACTTGGATGCCTACTAGCTAAAAGGGTCATGGGTAGAATCCAATCCTAGGTGCAGCCAATTGCCCTTGGAAACCTCGGCCGAGACCCGAGTGATTGAGGAAGGGGTATTGAGGGTCACTAGAAGTGGGAGTGTCTTTCGAAAGGAGGACCTTATCAAGCACACCAACTCTACTTCTGATGAGATCATCAGGGAGCAACCTGAACGTCCGCTCCCTCTGAGGGTAGATGAAGATGAATAGGATGTGGGTCTATTGGTAAATTAGCTGAAAGGCACTCAAGCAAAGTATAGTATATGGAAGTTGCTTGAGATCTCCGAAAGGACAAGATGGGGTTGGTCAAGAGATTGATGGAAATGCCTACGACACCCACCACTTCAATAGTAGAAATGTGTGCTTCCATCGAGGATGGGATTACACGTTATAAGCTTCTAGCCATATCTTTGGAACAGTTAGAGTTACAGCTAGATCTTGGAGCACACAACATGGCACTTTTCATTGAAGTATGGTTGTTCGACCGTGCTATTCCTTATGTGATGGTTGATGATGGGTCAGCCTTGAATCTATACCCAATAAAGTCCTGCCCCATTTGGGAATAAAGGACATTCTCGGGAAATCTGATACATTATTCCAAGAATATGATGAATCGAAGAGTGGGTTGTGGGAAACTTTGAGGTAGAATTCACCGAAGGTGAGGTAACCTCCAAGGTTATGTTTATAGTGTTGGACATTCTAGTAACTTACCCCGTACTTCTATGTCAGTCATGATTCCATGCTTTGGGCGTAGTCCCCTCCACTCTTCATCAGAAGATCAAGCTCATCCATAATGCCACGCCACTTACCATCAAAGCAAATGAGAAATCTCTCATGGCTGCCAGTGACTTTGAGGAGCTAGAAACTCAAGGACTCAAGGTGGCAGTAACCACTGAGAAAAGGAGGAAGTAACGAAGAATGCCCAAGGGGTACCGCTATTTTCTTGGTAGCATGAAGAGGTTAATGAAGAAACAAGGTTTTGTCCCAACGAAAGAGCTAGGCAAGAATCATCAGGGGTTCCTAAGGGCAACTGACCCTATATTAGTCACTCCCAGACTAGATTTGGGTTTTTCCCTCAATTGTAAGATGTACAAGCATAAGAAGCTGATGGTCTGCAACATGGTTGGTGTATGCAAAGTTGAGGGGCGTAGGGCATATCTAGGTGAGCCCAAGCCTGTGATTCTGAATGGAGTAAAAGATAGGGCGTTTCAGATCTTCAATAATGTCTTCAACTTTGTGGTTGGTAAATTGATTGAGCCATCCAAGTGAGCCATGCTATCTGATTCAAAGCCAGTGTTAATTATAGAGAAAAAATAGGGCAAGAATGAGTGCTTAAGAAACAAATCTGAACCCGAGGTGGAGGAGGAGCTAGAGGATGCTATCACCATATTCACCAAGGCTATGGTCAAACTCATGA
Source organism: Euphorbia schlechtendalii (assembly GCA_949673415.1). NCBI lineage: Eukaryota > Viridiplantae > Streptophyta > Magnoliopsida > Malpighiales > Euphorbiaceae > Euphorbia > Euphorbia schlechtendalii. Next base: position 15,471 of record CATIWQ010688480.1, read on the forward strand.
GGCAAAAGGAAAACTACCATGACAGGCAATCTCCTATATAGTAAACTCATAGTTGAAAGATTGGTTCAAGTAACGCTGGAAGAGAAGGTGGTCGATGAACCCTTAGAGAAGGCACCCGTACCCATCCTAAATACTACAATAACCCAAGACTCTCCGCATGTGGAGGAGGATATAAATGAAGATGCAATTTTGAACATTTCTAGTATATTTGATGTGAACAATTCTTCCTATTAGGAATTTTTATCTATAAAGTCTGATAATTTTGAGTACTTGTTTGATATTATGCTAGATGGAACCATTCATTCATGCGAGCATACTCATAATGTCTTTAACATACATGACACATAATTAAATGAAATTAACTTGGTTACAAATGAGTCACAAAAAATGGTAATGATTTCCAATGATTTGACTCTTGACAAAAAAGTGAGACTATAAACGTACTTAGACATTAAGTGGTAGCTTTTTCCTGGTCATACAATAACATGCCTGGGGTTGACAGATGGATTGTTGAGCATCACATCATAACCGATCCTCGAATCAGAAAAGTCAAGTAGAAGTTGCATCACTTGAGACCCGGATGGGTAAAAAAGGTTAAGGTAGAGCTGGTAAAATAGATTGAAGCCAAATTTTTGGAAGTGGTCGATTACCAGACATGGTGTGCCAAAGTTCTCCTATTCACAAAGAAAGATAAAAAGGTCAGAGTCTGCGTAGATTTCAAGGATTTAAATAAGGCCTCTCCACAGGATGACTTCCCTCTACCCCACATCGATGCCCTAGTCAATAGAGCACCGAGAGAAACTATGTACTCTTTTTTCAATGGATTCTTTGGTTATACACCCAAATTCTAATGGCTATATTGGACAAGAATAAGCAAGCCTTTCATGACTGAATGGGGGATATGCTGCTATACAATGATGCTGTTTAGATTAAAGGATGCCGAGGAAACATACCAACAGGTTGTAACTACCCTGCTCTATGACATGATCCACAAGGAGGTTGATGTCTACCTCGAACGACATGCTAGTGAAGTATCATATCTGAAAAGAAAATCTAGCTGTGTTGGATAAGTTTCTTACTAGGATAGAAAAATACAACCTGCCCTTGAACCTGAAGAATTGCATGTTTGGAGTGACATCTAGGAAGCTTATAGGTCTCATTGTCAGCTAGGATTAAAATGGACCCGGATAAAAGTCAAGCCATAGAGAAATTTCCCCACCACAGATAGAAAAGGAAGTTAGCTCGTTTTTGGGTCCTTGAAATATGTAAGGAGATTCATTGCCATGCTCACCAACGATCTAAGAGCAAATTTTCAAGCTATTGAGAAAAGACTAGCCAGTGGTTTGGAATGAGCAATGACAAATCGCTTTCGATAAGATCAAGCAATATTTTGGTGAATCCACCGGTCCTTCACCCACTAGTACCTGAAAAACCATTAATTTTGTACCTAGCAATTAAGGAATAATCTATTGAAGCAATGATAGTTCAAGAGTACGAAGATTGGCTTGAACATGCCATCTACTATCTAAGCAAAAAGCTGTTGGAATACTCATATTCTTCGGTGGAGAAAACTTATACCGTGATGGTTTGGCTAATGAGGAAGTTGCGCCATTACTTCCAATCCTACGGAATCTAATCAATCGCTAAGATTAGCCCAATGAAATATATTTATCAATTCTCTACTCTAGGCGGAAAGCTTTCTTGGTGGTTGCTTCTATTATCAGAATTTGACATTGAATATGCGACGAATAAAGTGATTAAAGGGCTAGCAATCATAGAATTTCTTGTAAATCAACCCTTGGACTTCGACTACATTGAAAATTTAGAATTCCTAGATGAGTAATTGGCAGTTGTGGATGAATTCTAGTCAGAGAAGAGAATGATCATCGATGCAGCGATGAATCGAAATGGAGCAGGTCTAGGAGTCATCTTGATAACCCACAAAACACTATTATACCACTTTCAAAGCGCTTAGAATTTTCAATAACAAACAATGGAGCTGAATACGAGGCTTGTCTATTTGGTTTAGAAGCACTCCAAAGAGTAAAAGCTAATGGGAAATTTGAGAGGAATCACTCCATCCCTTTGTGGAGGCTGTTTGGAATGCTTTCCAAAATTTTATAAACTGTGTTTTTAGACATGTACTAAGAGAGAAAAGCCAGATGGCAGATGCACTCACTACCTTGTCATCGATGTGGGAAGGGCCTCAAAGTTAACTAATAGAACTAGTAATACTTCAATCAGTGAAAGAACCTTTCTGCTATCAACTTGTAGAGTCCAAAGATGAAGGAGTAAATGGATGTTGGTTCTTTAACATCGAAAAATTCCTAAGAATGGTATAGTATCAAAAGGAGTGACAGATTCAAAGCGAACCTTCTTACGATGGCTAGCAATACAATTCCAATTGGTCGATGGAGACTTGTTCAAACACACCTCCGAAGGATTATTATTGAGGTGTCTCACTAAAAAAGAAGCCTTGGTGGTCATCAAGCATATGCATGCAGGAGACTGTGGACCCCATGTGAATGGCTTAACATTAGTAAAGAAAATCCAACGTCGAGGCTATTTTTGGACTACCATGGTCTTAAATTATGAGGCTGGAGTGAAGAAATGCAATGATTATCATATCTACGGGGACATTATTCATCTTCCCCCATCCGAGATTCAAAGGTTATCTACTCCTTGGCCATTCTCAATGTTGGGCATAGACATTATTGGAAAAGTTCAACCTAGTTTGACTAATGGACATTGGCTTATTGTGGTAGCGATCGTCTACTTTTTGAAATTGGTGGAAGCCGAATCCTACACCAATATTACAGTTAAGAAGATGGCCAAATTCATATAAATGCATATTTTTGCTCGCTATGACATCCCGAATCACATCGTATTTGATAATGAGGTTTAGTTTAAAATTACCACAATAGACTTGGTAGAGAAATATGGTATCGAACACCATCATTCGTCTTCTTACAAATTGCAAGCCAGCGGGGAAGGGGAAGAAGCCAACAAATTTATTAAGAAAATTATGAGCAAAATGGTAGTCACTTACAGAGATTGAACCGATAAACTACCATTCACAACTTGGGGATATAGAACCAGTGTTAGAACTCCTACCAATCAGACTCCATTCTCACCAGTATACTAGATGGAAGCCGTATTACCAATTGAAATTAAATTAAGATCTCTCCGGGTATCCTTGAAAGCGAAACTAAAAGAATCAAACTAGGCAAGGTCCAGGTTTAAGTAGTTGAACATGATAGATGAGCAACGTCTAAAAGCGTTAGACCACTTGCAGATGTACCAGCAATGCATGGCTAGAGCATAAAACAACTAGGTTAAGTCCAGAAATCAACCTTTAAAGGTGGGAGATTTGGTCTTAAAGCAAATGAGGCTCTCAAATAAGGAGGTCTGGGGGAAATTTTTCCTGAATTGGGAAGGTCCTTACATTGTGAATAAAATCTTGAGCAAAGGAGCTGTCAAGATCATGGACATGGATGGGAATGAATTCGTCAACCCAATCAACCAAGACAAGCCCAAGCGCTACCATGTATAGGGTTAGAACAAATAAATCGATAAAAGCAATAAAAAAGAAATATATGAAAAGTTAGTCCATCAGCTGGCACTTGGCTAGTTGGGTAACAATTAGGACCTTTCATTGTAAAAACATAAAAGTTCACTGAGTTGAAAATCCGTAAAGGGAGGCTTATGATTAAAATTAGGGCTATGGGAGGAATAGAGAGGACATCAATTAGAAAACCTGACTGAGGCTAGTTGATGGTAGGAGTCAAATAAATTTTACTACCCTTATTAAAATCATCAATGAAATGTCATTTTGTTGCAAGATTTATATTTATGTTTGTCTGAACTCATGCATATAATATCACAAGTAAACTCAATGTAATGTTGCTCTAATAAAAAAGTTTTAATAAGTCTCATACAATCAAAGACAAGTCATACACATAAACTAGAATGATGGAAAGTCAAAATATATAACAGATAGAATAAAATGATCTACAGGTGCCAATCATGCCACCTGGCAAGCTTCCTCGAAGTGCAAGGGAGGGGGTCCAAGCCATCTTTGTCTCTCTCTCACTCGAGCGACACCGAATGATGCAGATCGACACTCGAAAGGAACCTGATCTCACCCAACCACCCACCATAATACTCATCAGTCTTAGTGGTCTCCAGGGCACTGTAATCCGAGGCAACAACGTTAGACTGCATCCATAACTCTCATATCGCATCTAGTGTACCAGGTTCAAACTCATGCGAACTAGTCAAGCACAACATCCTTAGGACTCGCTGCTATAGCCCGTACTTCCTGCATAAGCGGGAAGGAGAGTAGGAAGTAACATCAAACAAGCTCATCAGCAACATGCCATTGTCATGCATGTAGGTGGCTATGAAGGGAATCTCCCACCAAGGACTAAGCCAGAGAATCTCAGAAGCCCAATGAGGGTTCAAAATCTTAACCTAGGCCTCCTCACTAAATGTACGATAGTCCCTCCTGACAAACACGTTGGGGCTGTAATGTGAAGGAAAATATCGCGCTTTGCCCAAGCGAGGTCAGCAATCAAGCGAAGATTCTCCAGAAGCCATACCTACAAAGATATCATTCAAATCAGATAATAAAATTCACAAAGAGAAAGGTTGAGTAGATATACCTCTAGTAGAGAAAAGTGGTCACCCACTAAATCCGGGTTGATTATGTCATATCCATGTGAACTAAGCTCTTTGCTAGAGCCAAAGCCATAGGAGAAAGACCAATGGAAAGTGGGTCAATGACAGACATCAAACGAATAGAAGCTACTGGTCCAACACCACAAATGAACTCCGACATGAGAAACAGAGCCACCACCATGGACGACCAAGCAAGATGCAAGCTGTGGGTAGTCTCACACCAACTAAGGACAACATTAAATTGAAAATATCCAATGTCCGGAGGAGTAGACAAAAAGCGCTCTGTGGACTCTAAATTGTACATCCTTGTAGCTTGTCCTCATCACCAAATTGGAATGTAAGAAATGTGAAAGAAAGCCTCATTGGAAATAGCGGAGATGGAGTCTGGAAAGCAATGCCCTAATATGGCATGATATTCCTCGACCAAGGAACAAATCTAGAGGTCAACAAATCGAAAGACATGAGTACCTGGATCCTAGAAAAAGTAACATGAACAAAGGCCATATTCAAAGGCTTAGAAGCAAGTAACTGGAGGCCTAGTAGTCCAAACCTCTCAAGCCATGGCTAGTCAAAGCTTTTGAATTTTACGAAGGAAAGCCCTAAGTTGCTCATGTGAGTTTCCAAAAATAATGAGATAGAACAAATGCCTTAAAGCTCCAGCTGCCTACATACATTATAAAAAACATTAGCATACTACATTCATTCATACTTAACATACATACAAACATTCACATTCATAGATAAAGAGAATCGCAGCAAGCAAGGACCCGGCTCATAGTAGCCAAAGTCAAGTTTTCTATAAAATAATATTTTAAAAGTTTTACAAGATTTTCAAAAGCTCAAAAAAGAAAAGAAGGATGAAAAGCTCCTAAACTGGCATCGCCTATATATCATCTCAACCACACCATCTCGTCCACTCCGGGCTTGATGACATCAGTCCCGCTATGACTATAACCCTGGGAGGTGTGTATCTAGGATCTTGTATCTTGAAGGAAGGAGGTGACTATATCAGGTTAGTGAAGAAGTCCTCCCACTCAGAATCATGGAGAGGAGACTGGCAGATGCTCATCCCTACACCTATGGTGGATAGGTCAGGCTGGTATGAATGGGTAAGTCCTCCATAGTAGCTCTAATCTTATCCCCCTCTATGAGAAGCTGATCAAACTCTATGGTCCATCGCATCATCTCCCGATATTGAGCATTCAATAATTGGTGGCTAGCATCTAGAACCTAATAACGGATGTTAAGAGCCTGATAACGAGTGTCCAAGGCCTAGTAGCGATCTTCATACTCCCGGCAGCACTGCTCATAATCAATCCACTCCTGAACCAACTCCTGCAATTGACATGACATACATGCATAAAAATCACAATCACATATGTTGACATAAAACATAGATAGCTAATACATTACTCATGCATTTCAAATCAAAATAAACTGGTCAAGGAGGGAAAGGTACTGTCGCCACCACATTTTGAGAATGCAACAAATCCCTTAGAGAAAGGAAATGCCTGGCTACCCACTCCATCTCCTCCCGAACAAACTGCAATTAAAGTAAGTAAAAGAGCGTTAAAAATTTTAAAATCATAATGTAGAAAGACCACTATCATTCAGAGTAAGTCATTTAATCAAAAGCTTACGTGAGTGGCTTCCGGGGGGTAAAAATGCGCACGTGGCCTCTCTGAGGAATAGGTCCTCTCCCTCCTAGAAAAGGACAACAAGTAAAAGGATAACTCTAGGGGTGTCATCAATCTCCCCTCAACGATACTCAAAGAAGTTGAGCTTTAACCCCTAGTAGTCACGTTTAGATAAGGAACCTTAAATCTCTTCCTAACCACCTCTTGTAATGGAAAATAACAATTAGAAATAAGGTCGATAAAAGCCACAGCCTATCCCAATACCACTCACGCTAGAAGTATGGCCTCCACCTCCTTGGTTATCACTGTCAATGCCTTGGTGATCATGTGAGTTATCAATGCCAGCTTGAATCAAGAGGCATAGCGGAATTAGTGTGTTTGGAATAAAGGCCTCGTAATCTCCACGTTGACTGAACAACTGCACACCGTGCTCCTTGAAGTATAGTTGCGTATCGTCTGATTTGGTAATCACTAAGTGCACCCATAAGAGTTTATAAGGAGGCATGGGAGGGATACGCCTCTCAGCTACTAGCTTCATCCGTATTACTAGATGCACTCGCGTAGTTACCAATCCCAGGTCTTAGGGCTCTTTATGATGAAGTGGTTCCGGTTGACATCCTTCGGGTCACTCTTCACGCTCTGATAGTCAAGAAGCTCACTTCAAGGAACGGGATCAACATGAAAACACGAATAAATCATATTAGAATAATTTTCAACGAAAGGTAAGTTACTGAAAATAAAGAGAGAATCATCACTTGGTCAAGTGTCAAATGGTAGAGATGCTCATGGTACCCCTCGGCGTAAAGGACTCCTCCCTCAAAGGGCAAGCAAAGGTGGACAGGATAGGGGTGTGCATTTGGTCCAAACTAAATTGAACCAAACCAAATCGAATTAACTGAACTCCAAATAAGGAAAATATTGTTAACCAAACCAAATAAGAATCAAAACTGAATTAACCAAACCAAAATAAATTATTCGGTTTTGTTAAAAATCGTACCAAACCAAATTAATTACCAAAAATTTCAAATTCTAACACTTAAAATACAAAATGCACATCCAATATAAGTATTACAATAAATTAAATGGCTTAGTAGAGACACATAAAGGAATAAGAGTGTATTTTCAAAAAGAGGAATAAGGATGTGATATTAAAATAAAATTTTATTATGTGTTTATATATATTCCGTTTTGATTTGGTTATTAGGGTTTATTCTACACAAAAAATGAACCGAATTGAATGACCAAAATATTAACATTTTATAAACCGAACTAAACTGAATTTTTAAAATAACTGAACCAAATTAATATTTCGGTTTTGTTTGGTTCTGTAATTCAGTTACCAAACCATTTACACACCTTTAGGGTAGAATATGAAGAGCCCTCCGGGACAGTGGAGAATCGAGGAGCAGGATAGAATCCATACTCAAAAACCCACGTCTACAAAATCAAACACAAATTCAGGTGAGTTAATAAAAGTGGAAAGAAATCAATACACTTAAACAATCAAGTTATGTTACCTTGAGAATAAAGTGGTTGCATCACAACGCCTTCTGGTGGGTTCTCACAACCGAATCAAAGCCTACAATACATCTTAGCCAATATAGCTCAAAGCCAATTAAGGCCCCTAATCCCATCAACATCTGCAATAAGAGGGATCAACCCATAGGTTATCTTACTGTTCATGATAGACATAATCACAAACGAATGAACATAGGAAGGAAGCTCGCTAGTAGGAATAGGCGGCTGACTAGTCCAATGCTCAACCAGCTCACTTTAAACAAGCCCCCCACCTCATGGCTCAATGCTAAACAACTCTGCCACTCGGTGATAAATAGCGGGACCCGCACCAAATCACTCCATGTAAGCGTCGAAGAGAATTATAGTCTCGATCGAGGGAGTTTGGTGATCACCATGACATTTAATGGCATAATAGTGATCGCCCTAATAGCAAAATAGAAGGTGTGGGAAATGTCACACCACCTCTAGGTCAGTACAGCTAGTGTCATGTGAGGGAGCCGCGTCATCTCAAGTGATCGAGCCAGCTCCCCAACCCTAGTGGCCGCAATGGCCATTGCAAGGTTTGGTTGTGTTTATATAATGGCGTAATAGTGACCTCCCAGATAGCAAAATAGAAGGTGTGGGAAATGTCGCACCACCTCTCGGTCAGTATGGATAGAGTTGCGTGAGGGAGCCGCTTGGTCTGAAATGATCGAGCCAACTCCCCAAACCTGGTGGCCGCAATGGCCTATGCAAGAAATGGCTTCGCAGAGACACATAAAGGAATAAGAGTACATTTTCGAGAAGAGGAATAAGGATGTGATATTAAAATAAAATTTTATTATGTGTTTATATATATTTAGTTTCTGTTATTAGGGTGTTTTCAACACAAAAATTGAACCGAATCGAATAACTGAAATATTAACATTTTATAAACTGAACCGAATTATTAAAATAACCAAACCAAATTAATATTTTTGTTTGGTACAGTTTGGTAATTCAGTTACCGAACCATTTGCACACCCCTAGAGTATGATACGAAGAGCCCTCGGGGACATGGAGAATCGAGGAGCAGGATAGAATCCATACTAAAAAACCCACGCCTGCAAAATCAAACACTAAATCAAGTCAGTCAATAAAATTGGAAATAAATCAATACACTTAGATAATCAAGTTTTGTTACCTTGAGAACAAAGTGGTTGCACTGCAACTCCTTCTGGTGGGTCCTCACCCCTGAATCAAGCCTACAATATATCTAGGCCAATATAGTTCAAGGCCAATTAAGGTCCATAATCCCATCAACATCTGCCATAAGAGGGATCAACCCATAGTTTATCTTTCTGTTCGTGATCGGAAAAAAGGTAACACTGAGCAACGTAATCACAAATGAACAAACATAGCAAGGAATCGTACTAGTAGGAATGGGCGGTTGACTAGTTCAATGCTCGACCAACTCATTGTAAGAAAGCCTCCCACTTCATGGCTCGATGCCAAACAACTCTACCACTCAATGATGAATAGCGGGACCCGCAACAAATCACTCCATGTGAGCGTCGAAGCGAATTACAATCCTGATCGAGGGATTTCGATGATCGCCACGACATCTAATGGCATAATAGTGACCTTCCCGTTAGAAAAATAGAATGTGTGGGAAATGTTGCACCACCTCTCCGTCAACAAGGCTACACTACGCCATAGATGGCCTATTGCAACCTCGAAAAAATGTTTCTTAAAGTGCTAAAAATGATGCAACAGCTTCTATTGCAACACTTATCCCAAAAAAAGTGATGGTTTAGCTCGATTTGCAATAGGTGCCTGTCGTAACACATTTTGCATCTTTAGCAACTCATCTAAAATGTGTTGCAACAGGCTTCTGTTGCATCACTTTTTGACCCCATTACAACTAGATATTTTGTGTTGCCAATACCCTGCCCGCCGTCATAGTTAACGACTGTTAGTTTTATTGGCAACACCTTTTTTCCGGTACGACAACACTTTTGCAGAACACTTTATTTATTTTTTGCATCCTTTTTTGGTAAATTTGCAACACTTTATTTTACACTTTTTTTGCATTTGCATCACGTTTAGTCATGTTTGCAACACTTTTTTTACACTCTTTTTATCATTTGCATCACTTTTATTCA